>JAODKL010000081.1:6693456-6715024 GCA_026780765.1 Petrocephalus schoutedeni | reverse complement strand
TATCTATCTATCTATCTATCTATCTATCTATCTATCTATCTATCTATCTATCTATCTATCTATCTATCTATCTATTAATTGCAAAAGCCAAGCATGCTCATTTGATTCAACTGCCACCCTCTTAAGGATCAATCTCTAACGCTAACCCTACCTGTAGTTCCAACCCTAACCTTAACTGGAACCTAGAACCTGGAGTAGAATGCTCATCCTATGATGCTAATCCACCATTTCTTAGGTACATGCACACGTCATCAATAACAATCCTGATGTTGCATGCAGGGTCTCCACCCTCCCCCAAAGGTGTGTCCACCTCTCCTTCTTACCTTCACGCATATCCCTCATCAGTCAGGCCAAACCTGACGCTTCTGGAAACTCCACTGTGAGTCACACTCCAGGTAGTGAAGCATCCACAGCAGGTCA
The DNA here is from genome assembly GCA_026780765.1 of Petrocephalus schoutedeni. NCBI lineage: Eukaryota > Metazoa > Chordata > Actinopteri > Osteoglossiformes > Mormyridae > Petrocephalus > Petrocephalus schoutedeni. The sequence continues at coordinate 6,714,604 of JAODKL010000081.1, read as the reverse complement.
TTGTGACAGAGACACAACCTGAACCCTGTTGTAATGAACTTCCCTCTCTACTGCTACTTTCACCTGTTAAGCATTTGGCTGCTTCTCCAGGTCCAGCTCTGTTCATGCAATTATGCAAAGCAATCATAATTCACACGGTACATTTGGATGCGGCTAACAAACTCGCAGATGAGTTCACGAAACCTTTCAGAAACGTAAATGGGTCGGGGTTAAGAACTGAATGTTGGTTCGTTGTTTCGTTGCCAGCTCCTTCCACAAATAAGTGCCCCTACTGCTTTAGTCACAACTTCATAGCTTGAATATTTAAGATCAATTTATTTAAGGTCACAGTACATCCCTGTCCTTCATACTCCAGCTACAGAACACTGATATGATTAAATGCTTTGCAAAGGTTGCATTTAAGTTTGCAATAGAGAGGTTTTGTCTGACAGAAACTCTAAGCGTTGCCATTACCCCGAGAGAGGCAAAAAGTAAGGATGATGTCCAGCTCCGTGCCTAATGGATAAATAAATGCTGATGGGGGCCACATGCCCAGCGAACAAAGCCCCTGAAACAGCTGATGAAGAAGCTGAGTATGGCTAGCAGCTCAGAGAGCCAGGCTCACTTGTGATGCACTGATCCCTCTGATGTAGAAGGAACATCCAGCAAGCGCCTGAGAAAAGTAACACGAGGGGGTGAAGAAACCAAGGTACAATATCACTGCCATGTCACTGAGCGCGATATTCGGCATGAGTTTGCCCTGGCAGCGCAGGGCACCAGGGCAGAGAATCATAATAAGAACATGGGCTGTAATCTGGAGACTAGACAGAATCCCAGACATCCGGACCGTTCAACCAGGTCACTCAACCTGCAGTCCCCACACCTTCTTATGTAGAGCAGGGGTTGTGACCCCTGCAGAGGTAACAAGAGACTTATGGGGGGGTGGGGGGGTGGGCACTAGATGATTTCCAGAACATGGTAAAACAATTAAAAGAAAAAATTGAAAGAATATTTCATTGCAACTGTAGCTGTAACCATTAGAGCCGCTGAAGGACGCCGTCACCCCCTGCCCCCCCAATTTAGCTAAGACCGACCAATTTCAGCGAGACCGACCAAGGAGAACTCCATCCCACCACCCGAGCAGCAAAATGGGGGTTGTATGCTAAAAAGTCTGGGAGCCATTGATATACAGAAGGAATATAGTGATAGACGTTTGTACAGAGGGAGGACGTAAGAGAAACATGGTGAGGGGCAGTTCTGTGAGACTCGCACTGCACCCACCCACTGCTGGCCCATCCTACACAAAGCATCTCACCCACAATGCTGGTGGTAACTACGCTGTGGTGACAGCTGTTACAAAAACAGATGTGTGAGAATGTTTACAAAGTGCACCGTGAGAACACCTTTGGCAGCGACCGTGCGTAGCAGTACTTGACACCGGGACTGGACTCTGACAGGTTTATTGGGGGAGTGGCTGGTTATCCTTTTCAGGGATAACGAACACCGGGTGGGGATGGGATCAAACACCCAAAATAAAAGAGCCATTTGCCGGGTGAAAATAAAAATATATTTTTTTCTAATTTTCTAATTTAATGCCACAACAAAGTCATATACTATACTATTATACTATATAAATTTGTTGTGACATTAAATTAGAAAAAAGGAATTAAATTCAGACTTCTTTAAGACTTGTACTGTAGCTTTGAACTTGAGACTTGACTTTGGTTTGTTGACTTGGGACTTCACTTGGTGTTAGACTTGGTGGTAGACTGATTTGACACTTGACTCAAGACTTGCCCATTTTGACTCGAGACTTGATCTTGAACGGTAAGACTCGAGACTCGTACAAGGTCTCTGCAGATGGGGGTGAGCACGCATGGTCTGCAGGGTGGGAGTCATGTGACTTCCCTACTTGAAATTCAATGACTTGATCCCACTTCTGCACTTTAGCGCCATGGATTCTGTGTCTGTTGTTCCAGCTACAACTAGCAGAAAAGAAACAGAAGGGAGCCCAAGTTATGGGAGCATCAGAAGCAAATACCCCCTTCCTGCCTCAGACTGCCGGCCAGCAGACTGTCCCCTGGTGCTACGAAAAACCTGTGTGCCGTTTTAGCTCTGACCTGGCCCACATTGTTATTTAAATGTATTTATCTGCCAAGCCCTTTTACTCAAAATGGTGCACATTTGACAACCACCAAAGGATTTGAACTGGAGACCTTCTGATCAGACAGACTGGGTCCTAACTCACAGAAGCACACACTGCCCTAATTGTACCTCCAGGGACTGGGTCTGGGACACAGTGACCTTAACAATTTCACTATTGATGGATGGATGGATGGGTGGAAATTTTGGATTTGATTCCTATCTAGTAAAATAAGGATCATTTGCAGCTGAATCAATATAACCATAGTGCATATAACCTTCACCAGGTTTATCTGAGGTCATACACCAATTAGACATTGATCAGATATAGGACTGGCATGTGCCTCACCCATTAGGCCCCTTTGTCTGTGACCAGAAGGTTTGAATCTGGTCGCCGGCAGAATATTCATGTTGCCTTTGGGCCATTGAGCGCACCTAAGCGATTTGTTACAAATAGGAAAGAAATATCATTTTATTCCAAGCTGGAACAAACATCCAAGATCACACCAGTGATTGCTCATAGGGCAGAAACTGGGCCTTTTTTGTCCCTGATGAGAAATTGCAGGCAGCATCACTGGGGTTTTAGTACAGGGGCTTGGGGCTTTTGATTTTCATTTAGCTGAAGATTCCCTCTCGCTGATGTGGTTACAGTAATTTTATTTCTGAATTGAAATAATTCACCCAGATAGCATTTGCCAGATAGACTGTGTTGGGGTTTGATGGCTGCCACTCTTGGGGAGGTGGAGTCGAGAGGGGCTATATTGCTGAAGATTACAGTAAGTGGGTGCATGCTGGCAGCATGCAGGACATTGCACAGTATTTGTGGTTACAAACGTTACCAGTTTCCGAGCATAGTCATGCCTCGCTGTGAGAGATAAAGAGAGGCCCTGCCCATCGCCACACGCAATACTAGCACTAGCACTGCCACAGAGGCAGAGGTGGGTCAGTGACTTCATCCAATGGGATCAACAAAATCTGAAAGTGCTGGCTGCTTCACTGAAGTTATTTGTAAGGGTTAGCTGTCTCATCCAGTCTGATTCATGGGATCTTAATGGGTTATCTGCCTCATCCGACAGAATCCATGAAATCTCAAAGGGCCAGCTGCCTCTTCAGAGTGGGATTCACAGGATGAGGAAGTGCCTTGCATACAAATTGTAAGTTGTAAATTTGCCCCAATGTTCTTGATTGATCATTTGAATACAGACAGGGTTATCAAATCATGATCATGCGGGACCATGAAGTAATTATATTTACAGTGGCCAGAGACGGCCAGTGGCCAGACCATTTGCTCTTGTGGGAAGTCCCCGTCCTGTCCTGCCCGATTCCTGTCTCAGGATCCTCACACTCCAGGAGGCCACCCTTTACAGGCAAAGTTACTCACAACACCTACACACAGCGCCTCTTTGGGGAGGGTCTTTTGGTGTATAAAGGGGGGAAAGAACTGCCCTTAATTTGTATGTGAGCTACCTTTCAGTACCTGAAGTATTTCTACACTATATAACATTATACTATAATTGCTCTTCAATAAACCATTTTGCTGAAACAAGTGGATTCCTTACAAGATATAGAAAACACTGCCTAATTAACGTCCAATCGAGTAAGATACTGAACGTCGTGTGTCACATATCAGATAATCTACCACGATGGGGACTGACACTTCATTACAGTCCATTTGTCTGGGCTGCCCAGCAGTAAATCAAAGTCACACTTGGGTTTCTCGAACATGTGAGCAGGCATAACGACCTGCTCGGGGCAGGAGTGTCCTCCTCCTGGTTGCTGGCAGTTTCCATCATTTTCACACCTCCAGTCAAAAAAACTGAAGAAGGGAAAACATTTAAAAGCTGGAACTAAAACTTTGGTTGAAATACAGTTCTTGGAAAAAACACTCTGCGGGCAGGGCAGACATAAATAGACACTGATAGCTTAACAGTAAGAGTCAGGCGACTTCAGGATGACTCTGCTCTGGGAAATCGGCCGCGTGGAGTTACCGTGGCCCACGATGCAGCCATCGGCTCTCGTTTCGTTCCTTAAACCCTTATCTTGTAGCACTACAGTACTATTTACATGTTTCTGTTTTGCAGGACTCTGGCCAGTTCTCAATGGCTTTTGAATGTATGCAGAAACCCATTCTGACATGGGGAGACACGTCAGTCACAGGCCTGTCAGTACAGGGCTGCGGCCGAGGAAGCCTGGACCAGCTGGAGTTTGCCCTTTAAATCACGCTTTCTTCCAGACACAACTATTATAAAACTCAGCAGAGCCTGAGCCTGGCCTCTGGTCTGAGGTCCTGCTACAATGTGCATCTCGCATTAACATGCACTTTAAGGATACAGATCTTTTTCAAAGTCTGGGATCCGACCTGGGAAAGAACATTATAAAACACCTGGAGCATTTTCATAATACTGACGTTGATTAATTGTTTCAGAGTTATTTCCCCACAAATTGCTGGCTGGAAAGACAATAAAACAATACACAACTTTTTCTAACACTCCAGTTTTTCAACTCGAAGTGACGGCTCCCCAGTAAACCAGCAGATCCTCTTACGGCGATTATTTGCTCAGTAAACGTAATTTTAGACTCCAGAGCCATGGACGTGATTTATGGCATAGTCAGAGTTTTACTGCAAATATTATGTGTAACAAAAGCAAAGAGATTTATGTGCCGAATGGGACACCTTGCGGGTGGCATGGTGGCTCTAAAGGCAGCGCTGAATACTCCATCTCAATGCATCAAAACAATCCCGTCTCCCCCAGCAGTCTGGAGTACTGTCCCGGGTGTTCCCAGCGGTGGAATACCTGAGATATATTCCAGACTCACAACGTACTGGGGAGGTGGCTGGAAGATGCAGGACACACCTTTATACATCAAACACTTAATTATCCCTGTCCAAATATTTTCAGCATTTAACCATGTGCCAGTGACAGCTTGCTTCAGATTGGATGGAGCAGACTGGCAAAACATTTAGGTGGTTAAAACATCACCAGCGTGGCTTTAACCTGTGATTATTATAAATGACTGGCCTGAAAATAATTAACCATCCTAGCCATATACTATCTTTCTGAGCTTTGTTTATGCAAAGAGAGAAACCCAAAACTTTGTTAATTTAAAGCAGGGGTCTCCAACTCCGGTCCTGGAGAGCTAATACCCAGGAGGTTTTCTCTCCTACCTGGCTTCTGATGAGGCACAGCTGTTCTCAGGAAAATCCCAGGAACAGGTGTGACTCATCAGAAGCCAGGTAAGACAGAAAACCTCCTGGGTAGTAGCTCTCCAGGACCGGAGTTGGAGACCCCTGGTTTAAAGGCTGCTGTTTTCCTTATAACAAATTATCAGAACGCATTCCACTGCACAATGTTTGTATAGCACTGTCCAAAAAAATATTTTAAATTAACCAGTTAGAAATGGAATTAATTACCAGCGAAAAATTGTATAAAAGATAAACCAAACTCTTCATGATTCCAAATATACAAATTAACTGAGCTACGTCAAACGGAGTAGCTTCCAGGGAAAATGGTATAACTATTTAGTTTATTCCAAAGTAATTGTTAGTGTCGTATGCTAAATGCACTGGGAGCCGTGATTTAATCAATGTGACATACTGTAATAGCAAGAGACCAGGACTGCCAGAAAACCGAGGTCCATCTGACTGTGCACCCCCATGCATGCCCTGTCCCCATGCATGCCCTGTCCCCATGCATGCCCTGTCCCCATGCATGCCCACCGGCGTCAGGAGTCTGAAACGGTGCCGTGGTCATTGACAGAAGGAGCAGACTGGCAAATGCACGTATCTCATAATGAATGGATTACCGATTTGGCATAGAATGAGATTCTCATGCCTTCCGAAGAAATTTGTGCAATAATCATAAAGCAGCAACGCACTTCGATGTGAGACGGATCTGCGAGAAATCGCTGCGAAAGCGATGCGGCGGGAGGTATCGATCGGCAAAGAGGAGGTGCGTCATTTCACGCAGTCACAAATTCAAATGTTATTTTCCGAATAACTCGGAATTTGACAAAGATGTTTAGGCACGGACTTCCAGTTGACCAAAAAAGGATCCACAAATGCAACAAGGTCATTACCATCTGAGGTCAAAGGTCAGGAGCTTTAGGCCCAGGCCAGAGGCAGCCTGTGCACTCCAGCAGTGCAAAAGAGAGCATCTCTCGGCTCGGGAGGGATTTGGTGGCCTGAAGTGCCCCTTAGCAGGCGCAGATAAGGAGAGGGAGTGGCAGCGATAAGAGCGAGGTGTGTCCTAGGAGAGGCCCCTCTCCCCGCTGACACCACCCTGGCCAGCTTTGAGCCCCTGCCAGTTATACAGATACTATATGTATACTGAGCTCTGTACACTTTGCTGTGGTCCATTCTGACTTTGTGTGTTTGTTTGGAACTGGGGTGTAATCATTTTACTAAAGATTTGTCATCAGGATTTACTGCACCTGAATGTACCAACTTTCATTGGTCCACAAATGTGTGTCACAAAGAAGTAATTAGAATGATTTAAGCAGGCAGGTCAGTTGGCTTTTAACATTCATTACTTCAACAAGCATCTCAACCCTGACTCCAGGCAGACTAAGGTTTTTATTGCTTATTATATCTTTTAAATGAAAGCACATTGGATTAATGACTTTGAAAGCTTAATTGACTCCCGGTGAGTGAGTCAGGCTTTGTGTGAGGGCGGGGGCTCGTTCATTGGTTAGATACTGGGGGCGGGGGTGTACGTAAGGCCTGAAAAGTGGTAGGGAATCATGCCGAAAGCGGCACTGTGACTCAGAGGGCAGGGCGCCGACGTCCCTGCCGGCTCCCTGGCTGCATTTCATTTCCTCATGTCCCGTCCTTCGTTTTCGCTTTCTAAACTGGCTTCGATGCATTTGTGCGCGCGTGTCAGCGAGAGCTCCCTGCTAAACTAGCATCCTCTACAGTGTTCAGGATTACTCTTTAGTCCTCAGCTAGTGTTAGTTAATTTAATATTTGTATATTATTAAATGGACGCATGGAAAGTTGACGAGTCTGTGAACAGGCTGCTTCTTACCGGTGACCCCTTAAAGCCAATTATGTGGAACAGGGAAACCGCCACAATGAGGAAACATGAGAGGTGGGACTTCCAGGCTGCCCCCCCAGTCAAAGAGGAAGCGACATATTGCACCTTCCCTGAAACACTTCACAACTGAGAAAACGGCCGCTTACGCAAAAGTAGAACACGATTTCAGAGCAAATACTCGCATCACTTACTCACATTGTAAAGAACAAATGCGTGGTTTGGTTTTGGTATCTCTTTCATGCAAAGAACTGACTTCATTGACCACTTAAAAGAAAAGAAAAAACTCAATGGGAAGGTAACAGTTGTCAGCTGGGAGGGGGATGAATTGTCCTTTTGCATCTTGCGCAGAGCTCATTCGTCCGAGATAAGTTTCATAAATGTGAAATTAAAAAATAAATAAATAAGTATATTCCCTGCAGGCTGTCGGCAGCTTGCAGTCCACCAGCGGTCTGCAGGGTGTCTGACGTTCAGATATATGGCTGAGAAATTGCAGTGTACACAACACTGGTAGCATGAAATAATCGGATAATAGATCATGCCAGGTTTCAGGCACTAAAGTACTCTGAAGTGCTGTATTTGGTTTGGGTGGGCCCTTGACCTACTGTGGTGTAAACATGCTGTGCACTTTCCTGTGCTGTTAGGGTAATCGTCAGCTCCGTAAGAGGTGTACAGTATCTGGAGGGTCATTGTCTTCCCCTCATTGTCGCTGTGTTATTTTCAAGCCAGTTTATCACTCGTAGTTTTCTGACACTATTTTGTATTTCTTTTGTTTTTAAAACATCGAACACTCGCACATCTAAATATTATCCACCTATTTTCTGAATCCATTCTGTGCAGGGTTACGGGGTTCAGAGCCTATCCAGAAAGCAATGGCCCCAAGGCAGGGAATTATAACAATAAAAAAATTCATTGAAATGTAGTTGTTGTCTATTATCAAAAACAAAAAAGGCAACTGTCAGAGTACAGTGTACTTTTAAAAACCTGCCTGGTCAGGGTCAGCTCTGATTGGCTGGTCTTATTGGTTCCCAGGTTATTAGCTGTTATCTCTTGCCGTGGGAATGAACAAACATGCAGGCAGTAAGTCTCGTGCCTACATGCCTTTCGCAGTCGCTGGAAGAGCAGGTCTTTCAGGGAAGTCCACTGACAGCACATCCTTGGGGGGGGTTGTCACTTGAGGCCCATCTTGACTGTGCTGCCTGCCCATTGCAGCCATCCCTGAATGCTAATCGCCCCGCTGGCACGCTCTGGTCCTGCACGATAAGCTGTGTACTGAAGGAACACTTATCAGCTGAGGACTGCTACAAAACCTAGGGTGGTCCCCAATGGAGGGAAAAAAAAACTGGGCTCTACACTGACCCCTGCTGGAGGTTCACCTGCATTGCTGTCTGAGTAGGTACAGCAATACACCGTGCAGAAGCAATTCCTACCATGACACCTAAAACAAAATGCTACCTCACACTAAGGTGACCGGACAAATATATGTAGGTTTATATATATTTATATTAAGTGATTCAATGTCTGGGAGGTCACCAGGAGTGAAATAATCTCGTTTGGAACTGATATCTTCTCTGATTTGTTATCATTAGCCCTGTAGGACTGTGACTGCCCTTCCCTGATTCATATACACTTTGTAACGTGACTCCTTGTGTAGCTATTGCACACATATGGTGCATCAGCTTTTATTCCCATGCACCTATATGACTGATCAGGATATTTACAGCTGGTGCTGAAGGTCACCTCCTGCTGTCAGATCGCACACAGGTCCATAGACTCGAAGTGACTGTGCGCCGATTCTTCTCAGAGGGCATCTCAGCGCACGCCGCTCGTTGGGAAGCAGTGCTTAAATGCTTCACTAGAGGCGCCCAGCCATTAGAGGGGCCTTCTTTCAAGAACTCCGGCTGAACTTTCCTTGAACTGCCGTCTCCGGGTTATGGAGACATTTATACCCCGACACGCATGCGAGGCTCTGAAATGATGGATAGGTTCCGTTCTATTGCAAAGAAAGGGGATTACTTTTCAAAGCAGGAGCACAAGTGGGTCGGCTGAGCCAGCACAGACACTCTCATCCACTCGAGGTACCGGCATATAGCGTTAGCAGGCTAAGCGATTAGCGCCGGACTTCCCCTCGGGATGGTGACTGTTTACGTGAATTTCTGGGGGGGTCGCAGGATGTGGGCCATTTAGATACAGCATCAGGAATCCTGGGATCACGTGGCTGACTCCATCTCTAAGACGTAAATGCTGTATCTGGCCCCCAAACGCGATAGGATCTGCATGTTGGTGCCTGAGGTTCTGGAGCCCGTCTGGAGGGGCGTAGTCCAGGACGCATCAGAACATGTGCCGCAATGCCCAGCAGGAGCACAAGGTGACTGGGTCTCCAGCTCCATGAAAGGCACCAGGCGGGGGCCGGCACCCTGTGAGATAATCTGCACACGGCACACAAGCCATGAGGGCAAGCAGAGTGAGATCAGTGAAAATCAACAGTGGGGCCTGTTTGCTGAGGGCAGAGTATGGGTTAGATCAGTGCATGGCGGGGGGGAGGGGTGGCAGTGAGGTTAGCGTCATCAAGACTGCAAGTGCATGTGTGTGTGTGTGTGTGGGATGTCACGTGGCTGCATACGGGCGGCTGTTCCATGCCTGTTTCTGACCTTGGAGGGTCACGTGAGCGGGGCGTGTAATGTTTGGATTTGTTAGGGAGTCATATGATAATAAGCAAGAGGGGCCAAAATTATACACAATGACAGCCACTCTGAAGGTAAACCAGGGATCCAGTCGGATGTGATAATGCCCTCGGCACGGACGGGCGCAGGTAGCTAGTCAGTGTTGCCGCGTGGGCTTTGGCAAGCGATCCTCAGAACCTGTCTTTGTGCTAGGCCTGGATTCGCTACCGGCAGGGCCTGCAGGGTGTCACAGAGCCTCATCGGGGTGGTGGCCGTGTCCCAGCTCTCGTCTGGGAAACACTGACTGCGGTTATTGTCCAGTGTTAAAGGGGCTGTTGAAAGAGGCCATCATTACGGCACCATGATTCCCCCAGAATGCATCTGTGAGGCCACTCGACAATTCTGGGAATGGGCTAAGCAGCCCCCCCACTCTCTCTCTCTCTCTCTCCATCTCTGTTCCTCTGTCGCTGTTACTCAGGGGTCACTGGAGGAGGTCGCCCTGGCAACAACACGCTGGTCTTTTATCACGGACTAAAATGAAATTAAGCAAATAATCCACAGGACACAATGCAGCAGGACTGAAAAAGAGAGGGGAGGGCTTACAGAGAGAAGGACAGATTCCCCCCCCCAAATTATGGCACATGGACGTTATTATTTTTGTATGATGTGTTTTCAAAACGTGTCATGTGACCACCATAACAACAATCCTATCTACTCTTTAAAAGGCAGTTATGTCATTTAGCCTAGATTATGTATCCATCATCCGAGACGCGACTTTGTCTAATTGAGGGCTTAAGAGGATACACTGCACCCACTGCGTGATATACAGGATGACACCCTGTATTTTAGGACTGTAATTTATTTGCCTTTTGGCTGCTAGCTGAATGAGGGCTGTGCAGCTTGTACAGTAGCCGCAGGGACGTTAGCCTAAGCGTCCTGTTTTTAGAGCATGCCATTCAGGGGGATAAAAGATGAGAATACTAATGTCATGCTAGCAGCTGCTGTAACTGAAACAGGCCTCTGGGATTTCTTTTTGCGTCATGTGACCCTACTGTCTAAAACGAACGTGTAAACGTGCGGCACGCTATCCACCCTGACTGGCCGACGTCTTTTTTCTCACGCCCCGTCCTCAGCACGTCGATTGCAGGGTATATGGTTCGGGGTTTTGTTTACTGCTGCCTTCAGCTTGTGGTGATTACTGGCAGCATGTGGTACGTAGCCTAACCCCCCAGGAAACCCCATCTGACGGCGATTGCGTGTTGCTATGAGGCAGTTAGCGCCCGAGGTCATATCCCCGCCATGTGAAGGATGTTTCTTAGCGGTACTAGAACAGCTGTGACCAGGACTGCTCACTGAAGTCAGGAGTCCTGCACGCCTTTCCATGTTCCCCCAGCTTTTTGGGAATTACATTGTCCTGACTGGGATCTCTGGTAACCCCCCCCCCGCCCCCCTCGTGCCATAGCCCTGGCTGATCGTGCGCTGAATGGAGAGAAGAGCTCAGCCCAGCAGCACCGTGACCGGAATGCGGAGTGGGCCTCCCCATGCCCCCCACTCCGCAGGCAGCCAGGGCCGAGGCTCCTGAGAAACAGCGAAGGCCTCAGCCCGAGGAACGCCCCGCTTCCAACGCAAGGGCGCCTCTGCGATTTATGACCACATTGCACTCGGGAGCCGTTTATCTCATATTTGCCCTGATTAAGTTCGGCTGTGTTATAAATTATCTCAGAGGACGCGGATTCAGACGGTGACCCACTTGACTTGGCTTTAACGGCTCTGGTGGGGACCACCGTGTAAGAAGACTTGTACGTTATCCTGGCATGTTTATGTGGGTACACACTGCTCAGGTCATTTATATACTTCCCCTTTTACCGTTATGTGATTATTTCTTAATCTAACCCACGAAGGAACCTGTGAAATCTACCTATAAAGCTAACAGTCTCTCACACAAAGCCTTACGACACCTACTGCTATGTACTTTGTCCGCAGGCTGATACGTTATCGTGCGTCACATGACAATACAATTCAGACTAATTAAATCTGATTGGCAGCCACTGTGAGAAGCACGGGCACATAGAGGTAGTTTACTCAGATTGTGCGACAATGATGGATAGGTTTACCATGGATTTAACACAGTAAAGATCTTCAGTAGTTATACTGTATGGAACATGGAGATTCAAAATGCTTATTGTTGCAGAAATAAACAACGCTGAAAAGAACAGAGCTGGCAGCTTGTGGTCGATCATGTTCACCGATCCACTCCCACGCGTCACACGTCCAGCAGGGTGTACACAAAAGGCAGAGAGCACACACACCAGGCCGAGAGCACAGCCCTGTTCCCTAGGCAACCCCGAGATAACGCAAGATGGGGACACGTATCGACCCTGCCACGCTTTATTCATATTTGCTGGAGGCTGTACGGACCAAACACTTCACAGGAATATTTCACAGTTGTTAATAATCTGGAATACTTGGTCCCAACAACCATGCAATTACTGTGCTGCTTGAAGGTATGTGAGCAGTTTAGATGTTTCTGTTGTTTTACCGTGATTTTCTTATTTTATCATCACCAGTTTTTATGTATGAAATGTCAGATATATGGTTATCAATTGCATGTACTTATTTAGTTGGACTTGTTTAAGTAGCCCAAAAACTACATGAAAAGGCTATAAGACCATCTCCAAAAGATTCCAGCTCCATCCGTCCACTGTAAGACAGATAATGTACAAATGGAGGACCTTCAACATGACAGCAACTTTGCCTAGAAGTGGACGCCCATCAAAAATATCACCCAGAAACACCAGAAAAATAAGAAATCAGGTAAGGGCCTACCCACACATCACCTCTAGAGAGTTGCAGACCCCTCTGGCAGCATCTGGGACAAATGTGCATGCGTCTACAATCATACGAAAATTGAATGGCCATGACATTCATGGGAGGGTTGCTAGAAGGAAGCCTCTGCTCTCAAAAAAGAACAAAGCTGCCCGTTTCAAATTTGCCAGAGAGCACTTGGACAAACCAGAGGCCTTCTGGAAGTCCATTCTCTGGACAGACAAGTCCAAAATAGAATTATTTGGTCACAATCAAAACCGACATGTTTGGAGAAAAGACAACACGGCATATGAGGAAAAGAACCTCCTCCCAACAGTGAAGTATGGTGGTGGAAATGTGAAGGTCTGGGGCTGCTTTTCTACTTCTGGACCTGGAAGACTCCATATTATCCAAGGAACCATGAATTCTTCGGCATATCAGCAAATTCTTGACCAGAATCTCCTGCCATCAGTCAGGGAGTTGAAGCAGGGACGAAAATGGATTATGCAACAAGGCAATGACCCAAAGCATTCCAGAAAAACTACAAAGGAATGGCTTCAGAGAAAAAGGATTCGCACTCTGGATTGGCCCAGTCAACGTCCGGCCCTTAACCCAATTGAAATGTTGTGGCAAGACCTGAAGAAGTTGGTACATGCCAGATGTCCCTCCAACCTCTCACAACTGGCTGAGTTCTGCAAGGAGGAGTGGGCAAGAATCCCCATAAACAGATGTGAGAGACTGGTTAGTGGTTACAGAAGATGTTTAGTTGAAGTAATGGCTGCAAAAGGAGGAGCCACAAGCTACTAATACAAGGGTTCACATACTTTTGCACATGGTCAATTTTCAGTTTTTGTGAAATAAACCGTGTGTGTGTCCATTATTTGGAAGGTGTGCTTTACAAATTGGGATTTGTATGTATGTGTAATAAGGTTTTTTGCAAAAACAGTGACCATGTCTAGAGGGTTCACAAACATTCAAGCAGCACTGTATTCCTGGTATACTCACAGCGTTTCTATTAAGACAGTACAAAACAACCATCTTCTATATCTGCTTACACTGTGCAGGGTCGCAGGGGGAAAGTGTGGACTGTGGGGGGAAACATGCAAACCCCACACACACAGACCCACAGCGGAGACTCAAACCCAGGTCCCAGAGACGTGAGACAACAGTGCTAACCACTGAGCCGCCCCCATAATAAAACGCTTTAAAAAGCTATTCATTTTTGACTGTAAAAATGGCAGGAACATATCCATCATCCATAACCGCATATCCAGCAGTGATGTGAGGAGCCTGGAGTCTGTCCCAAGATGAAGAAGACAGGGGCGCCCTCTACAGGATGCCAGTCCATCATAGGGCACACAGTATGGATTATTTAGGTGTCTTTGGACTGTGGAATTGTGGGGGAGAGAATTCAAACACCACACAGAGAAACTCGAACCCACAACCCTGGGGTAGGGCCACAGTGCAAACCTCTGTGCCACTATAAACTTTGCCAAGGAAGGAATTGTAAAGTCGATGTGAGCTTCTAACTGGAAAACAATGGAAATCTCTGAGAACTCCACTGCTGTATCTCTAAAAGGAAAGAATAAGCAGCCTGCGTCTCCAGCATCTGCTGCTGAGCAATGAGGCATCTTCCGAATGTTAGAAAAGACGCCATATTCCAAACAAACTGGAGCCGCTGCTAGACTTTTAGAGCCTACTGACCCGTACTCACGTTTCGTTTCAGTCAGCAGACACAGACTCAAGGTCTTAGATCTTCTCGAGGGCTTTCGCTCTGGTGGGGTCTAAGGGGTCTCAGAGAGGGTCGTGCTGGCTTTGGCGCAAATCGCTCGCGGCTCGGATGCTAAGTGACTAATCACTAAGGGCCAGGCGCCAGGCGACGCCTCTGAGCAGCCCGGCCAGCTGAACAGGAGTGAGGAGCAGAGGAACCACCATGACAATCACCCGTCCTGCACGCTGGCTAACATGCTACCTAAAATCCTACCCTGCCCTACCAGAAGGAGGCGTCGGTCCAAACTAGAGTGGCCTAGTGTTGCACGGAAGACCGGTACTGAAAAGGTATCGCGGTACCGGATATTTGAAAGCTGTTCCAAATTAAATTTCTTTAGTGCCGGTATACCATTGCCATTATTACAGTTAAGCGTCTTAAGACATTTCTTTTTAACAAAACCTTTGGTTCCCCCACTTAGATGCTTTTAAATTTTGTTTATTTTTGTTTGCTTGTTGTCTATTTTTAACCAGTAGCCCTTTGAGATCTTGCGATGAAAAGGGCTTTATAAATAAAATGTATTATTATTATTATTTTTTTATTATTGCTAACGCTATATTCCCAAGCACATCCAAGTGTTTAAATACAGTGCGGAAAGGTCACAAGAGGGCAAACAGTTGACATCATTAAACTAGCATCTGTACGCTACGCTGTTGTACGCCGTTAAATATTGAAGTGTATTGCGCCACGCAGGAAGTGATTTTTATGTTTGTGGGGCAGACGAATGGAAGGAAGCAGAAGAAACGGCCGTAACCTTTACGACGGCTTATCTCATATATGTTCCAGATTTTTTACAGTGGAGATTAATGAGTTTGATCATGGAGGAAATACATTTTACAGTTTTGTGTGTGTGTGTGTGCGTGTGTGTGTGTGTGTGTGCGTGCGTATGTGTGTGTGTGTGTGTGTGTGTGTGTGTTTTCTCATTCGTCAGCACAGCACTCTCTCAAAATCCATATAACCAATGCCATCCATACTGATCCCACTCGGCCCCCAGCCCCCTACACTCTCCTGTGCATCACCGTCTGCTGTCAAGTATGTTCTGTCTGTTTAATGTTTCAATCTTATGATCACGATCTTCTGATTTCTATGCATAGTCCGTAATGTTCTTAATTATTAACAGTGTTTCCGATTTGTAGTCTTTGAATTTCAATGATATGATTCAGTGACATATGTGGATAACTTACCATGAATGATACTGTTTTTTTCTGCATTGGTATGGTGACAGCACTAGAGTGGCCAGTGGCTATATAGAGAATAACCTGCATAAACTCTCAAACATCCCCTGGAAAGGTATGCACCTGAGTCTCTGCATAGCAGATGAGGTTTAGAGGCCAGAGGAAAATCCTGCATAAACTCCCAAACATCCCCTGGAAAGGTATGCACCTGAGTCTCTGCATAGCAGATGAGGTTTTGAGGGCAGAAGACCACAATGAGCTGTGTATCCGTGACCCGTCTGGCTGGGACGCCACTCTGGAATACATTATCTGTCATGCTGACCCCGCAATGTTCTACCTGAAAGACTGATATTCCTGTTTAGTGGCTTCTCGGTTTCAGCTTAGTACCATCAGCAGATATCAGCAAGATCTCAGGAATAACCCTAGTAGGCAGAGTTAGTGGAGTGAGACGTCCAAGGAGACCAAGGAGAGCAGACGCCCAAGCAGACGTCCAAGGAGATCAAGGAGAGCAGACGCCCAAGCAGACGTCCAAGGAGATCAAGGAAATGCAGACGTCCAAGGAGACCAAGGAGAGCAAAGGATCACTAACAGACCATAATAAGGTGCGGTGTGATCACAAGGAAACAGACCCGTCAGACTTTCCACCCGTTCTCAGCCGACAGCCGGCTGTAGCTTAATTGATTTTTCTCTCCAGTAAATATAGACAGGACTAGTGGAAAGTGACAGCTGACAGAAGGGATTTATTTGAAAAAGCCCGGAGGACCTGTCCATTAAGGGGTGACAGCGGAATTGACAGGATAGGGGACTGAAAGTCAAGTCAATCAGGAAGTAAATTTCAGGGACCACTAGCTTCCTGCAGGAGGCGCTGGAGCACAGGTGCCTTAAAATAAACGAAACTTCTTCACCCACATGCCCTGCCCTGTGCCCATATCTACGACGACTTGCTTCCTTATGAAATACTGTTGCGTATAAAACTGAGTGCAGATTGCAGACGGCACGCTCACAGTAAGGCGGCGAGTACGGCGTCTTCGGGTCCCGCTAAAAATCCTCACCGCCGAAAGCCGGGGTGGTCGGATCCTTGACCTTGCGAATGCGCACCCATGGAAAAACACGGGCCACTTTGGGAGGACACAGCACAGTGACCACTGTGTTGTGTTATTACGTAAGGCCGCCTTTTGCCAGGGGCCGGGCACCAGTTACATAACAGCGCCACTATGAAACATCGGGAGAGCGTGAAATTAGACCTCCATCCTGATTATTACTGTGGGAAGAAAGCGTGGGGATCTTCCTACGGAGCTGGTTATAACCGCCATTTCATGGTTGGGGTTTTCATTTAGATTTTGTGCTTTTTATTTATGAGATGTGCAAATTATGTGTTCCTGTGTTTTCATCCTGATAGCAGAACGTGGCCCAGTCCAGAGGCACGGAAGCCACTGGCCAGTCCTAGCAGGTCCTGCTCTCTATAGGATCTCAGAGGACCACTCCCTAACCTCCCCTAAGAAATCCCCCCCCCCCCCACCCCAGTCATCGATTCTGCACCTTGTCACATTCCACGGACCACTTCATGGAGCGTTTCCTGTTTTCCCCAGCCTCTGTGGTTGCTTCTGATGCCGTACATCTCATTCGCACGCCACGCGCTGTTTGAGGGAACTGGCTAGATTCGCAAAGCGGAAGACAAATGAACGGGAGAGCCTTGGAGGGTGGCGAGGAACACTCACAGGCCTGCGGAACCAGGAGGGACGCGGCTCGCTCCTCCCAGCCGCTGGAAAAAAGGCCTGCTGGAGGTCCTAAGGAGAAACAGCGCTTCTTCCTCATCGAGGAAGAATTTAGCTTGTCGTATTTCCTGAAATGAATAGCTATTGTATATTAATATTCATAGTTACTGTAGTAAACAGAGAATAGCATTCACAGGCGACACGGAATACCTGTGATCCTGTTTCACAGGCATCCAATCACTATGTGAAATAAGCATCCCCCACCCCGAAAAATGCTTTTTATGCAGAAGCAGAGAGGTCGAATAATTCTGTCACTGGTAAAAGACTTTATTGTCTTTTTGCGACGGTTCCCTGTGGTGAGACTATAAGTTACCCAGCAACACGAAACAAAAGGGCGCACGAAAGTGCCTCACTTAAACTCTGCGGTGAGATAATGGTTGGATGGATGGATGGTCGGATGGAGGAGCAGGTCAGTGTCGGTTACAGCATCGCAGGCCGCACCTTTACAAACGGCAGGCAGCGTCCCCGCTGAAACGTACCTCTCAGATGTGCTGCACGGGGTTCCGGACGGACAGGAAGGGCCACTTGTCAGCGGGTCAGCCCACCCCCAGCCCTCGCAGATCAAACGTTGCCCTGGGATTCATCTGCATGTGAAACGATAGGCTTGGGGCAGAATACCCAGCATGCCAAGCGGCAGGGCTATAAAGCACAGCTTCGCTAAAAATAGCTGAAATAAATTAAGGGACATGTAATGCTCAGCTGACATGAAACAGAAAGGTGGTTTTACTGCCACACCTTTCCCATCATTTAAATGCAAATATACAACAAAATATTTCATCAAAGCCTTCCAAGTGCATTTCCTTAAATGACTAACACAGGGATATAGGTGATTTGTACAGGGCACACGTATGTGTCATGCTCATTTAAGGTAGATTTTAAAAACTATAGATGAACATGTCTTATAAATGTAATGAGGAAGAGGCTTAATTACTGTATGACAGAAATGTGTTGTAGAGAGAATCACAGATTCACTTTGTGTGGGAACGGGAGTTTTGCAAACCACTAAATGACCTTGCTGCTCTCCTCCAACCTTAGCCCTGATCCGGACATCACAATGTAGATGTGACACATCGCAGGGCAGAGGAGAAGTTCAGGGACTTGGTATCAGATGTCACTGTGCTAATCAGGGCCCACTGGAAACAAAATCACCAGAAAACCCAAGGGCTCCAGATTATAATCTGGGCAACATTTTGAGGATCTTATTACATTGACAAGGATCAAACTGCTTTCCACAGATCACAAACAATGTCCCAGCATGACCGTAAAATGGAATAAAAGGGCAAACATTGTATTTATTTCCTGGGTAAGCGAGCTATAGTGTTCATTAACCGAGGGCCCTGTCGGTCTCTGCTGGTGTGTTGTTGAACAAAGTACTTCTCATGGCAGAGTATCGATCCACGAAGCCGTGTAAAGCCCATTTAATAAAAGCACCACCTTACAGCCCTACTGATGCAGTGTGTTTATATTTTAGTGCTGTGTAGAAGCTTTGCACTGTTCTTAAGTAACCTGTGGTTCTGTATATATCGTGTGCAATTCTCTGTGGTTCTGTATGGTCCTGTGGGGTAATATGTGGTTCTGTATGGTCCTTTTAGGTGCTCTCTGGTTCTGTTTGCTGCTGTGTAGTTCTCCCTAGCACCGGAAGCCCATAAATTATCACACCATTGCACATCGCGAGGTCTAAATGGAAAGTAGGGAAGTGGAATATGGGAAGGGGCATGAATCATACAATTATAGGACAAAGATGCAGGTGCCTTTAAGCAAAGCCCGTCTGTTTTGTTAATTAATGTAGCTCACACAATGTGCGGTGGCCGCGGCAACCATTAAAGCTTTAAAGACCGGAATAAAGTCACCGGGGACAAGCGGCCAATGGGGAGATAAACAAAGGTCGTGACCCTGTGGGAAAATGTGACTGCTGAGAGCCTCAGTGTCTGTCTGCTTGCTTAAACTTTAGAAAATCAGGAAAAGGGTTGTTTATGCACTGTGAAGACACTGGCACGGTCTTATCTCGCAAACACACTTTGCACACTGTTCACTGCTGCCCACAAATGCACCCTCTTATCCTCCCACAGAAGTACTCCCTATAGCGACCCCATGACAATGACACACACACCTGCATGGTGGCCACTATAGACTACCTCAAAAGCACATAAGCAGGCTACATGGTAGATAAGGATGTCTCCATGGAGAGCTGAACCTCCCTCTGTCCATAGTTATCAAAGCCACTTCCTGTGAATACAGTGCCTTCCTGTCTATGCCAACCTCTGGCTTTCTTTTTCATGTGTGGTTTTGCAATTCCATCACATTCGGTGACTTCCCGTGATATAATGGCCAGATACTAGGCAAGCTTGATTTGGCTGCAGTATATTGTGGGTAAAATTTAAACTCCTTGTTTCATAAATATCACAGTATTTATCATAAGAAATTCATAAATTCATAAAATTGTTTATTGCAATTTAGTGGGATAAGCATATATGGGATGGGTCCTGCTACACAAAAGGCAGGGATGGTATCATGTGAGAAAAACCCTTTCATGCATCTGCATCAGGCCAAACATTAGTTTTTTCAGTCAACTCTACAGTGATTTCTAAAAAAAAAAAAAATCAGCCATCGTAATAACATCTCCACTTCTTGAACTGACCTTTTCACTACTGACAAAAACATCTTTACCCCTACATGGATTACTGCCCCGTCTGCAGCCTGCATCAGTGATATGACCACAAAGTCTGGCATCCTTCTTAATAACATCACGGTCAGCCTGCCCTCCCGCACAATGTCGGGAGAGGGAGACCAGACTGTGTCTGCGTGCAGCAGGGAATGTGGAAGACAAACAAGCCCCCGGTTATTTGTCCACTAGGTGGGAGCCATTTCCCCTGTGCATAGTCACTGTCCGGTCTCCACCGCTGAGGTGTCGCTGGCTCATCTGGGTCCATCCGCGTAAACTGTTATGACTGATTCATTTGCGGGTGAACAGGGAGGTTGGGGGGGGGCACAGACCC
This sequence comes from Petrocephalus schoutedeni, assembly GCA_026780765.1. NCBI lineage: Eukaryota > Metazoa > Chordata > Actinopteri > Osteoglossiformes > Mormyridae > Petrocephalus > Petrocephalus schoutedeni. Next base: position 6,694,271 of record JAODKL010000081.1, on the reverse strand, counting down.
CAGTGACACTGCCAGAACAGTTCGGCCCCTTAGTGACTGCATGTGCACTTGCTGTAAAGGACAGCCGGGATCTACAGCAGAGACAAGACAGGAGATAATCACAATCAGCGCTTTATTTGCTGTGGTGAGAGCAAGAAGTCATTACAAGTGGCTATGAACACAATGGATTGTGGAGCTTTACTAATATTCACAAAACACCCACTGTTAGGAGGACACAGTGAACTGATGAGTATTGTAATGTAGCTATGGGCTCCTAATTTAGGCCCCAGAACATTCTCTGCTAAAGTGCCCAATAAACCCAGAAATATTCAATTGCAAAAAATTTTAAAACGTGCCAAGGAGGCGGCGATACTACAATAAAGATTAAAATGTAATCATAGCGTACGCCTAAAATACCCGGAGAGCTCCATCTTTATACCGACGTATCACCGCAGAAACATCGCGCGTAAGGCCATTAGCGGACGGCTCTGTGCGTAAGCGATTCAGATGCAGAGCATCATCATCTTATCAGTCACGGATGGGGAAGTTAGCGTGGAAAAAACAATCATCTTACTCACAAAGGGAAAAACAAACTTGCTGATGTGAAGGTGGGCTTCCCGGATTTAGAAACCCTTGTTCCTGTTGCCCCTGATCTAATAATATCCCCTGAAAGAAAGGAAGCATTTCGAAACAGCGAGCTGACTGCAGCCAAAATAGCACAGGCCCTTTTACCTCGCATACGGCATAAGGTGTATCAGTCAGCAAAGTATCCGAGCAGCCCGGCTAGACGGGAACCCAGTGCATTACCCATTATTTTTTAACCCCTTCCTCCCCCC
>JAODKL010000081.1:6676691-6692668 GCA_026780765.1 Petrocephalus schoutedeni | reverse complement strand
CCCCCCCCCCACCCCCACCCCCCTGGCTGGCTGTCAGCCTAAATACTCAGTCTTGCGGTAAATCCGCCCTGAAGGAATGCAACTGGATTCTGAGTCTGCTTCCCGGAGCGGGACCCTCACCACAGGTGACCGCGTTCCGACAGCTCGCGCTGGGAAAATACAGAAAAACCTCATCATCCTCAGGATCAACGACTTCCAACCCAATTAGACAAACGCAATGGTGCTAAAGAAATGGTTAAAAAAAACTTTCACTGTGAATATGAAAGAACAAGACCTCCCAAGGGAGAGAGAAAGAGTGAGAGACATGGGCCGCAGTGTAAGACAAGCCAGCGCAAACAAAGGGCACTTTGTAGGAGGGGATTAGCTGTCCGCACTTAAACCTCAGGAGGGTAAAAGGATACGTCCACCTGATTTAATCGGCCCCTTCCAGATCGCCTTCATTGGGCTGGGGGTGCCTGTACACCTACCAGAACCCGTGCTTGTAGTAAGGCCACCAGAGGTCAGGTCCAGTGTGACGAATTCCATACCTCGGATGGCCTGCATCTGTGAAGATATTTTAGTTCCTATTTATGGAAGTGGGAGGTTTAAATATTAGCAACACCCATCCGGGTCCATCCATCATTCAACTGCTTATCCTGTCTACCCACATGGCCTTCACAGAATATTAATTTAAACTCCAGCTCACAAAGCTTCAGGATAATCCCAACTTCCAGGTATTCCGTATCATACCATTAATCCCTATCCATATATCAAGGGACACTGTGGAAACCCCAGAAATATAAATAGGCTAGATTAGGGGGTCGATAAATATAGGAAAATATATATTGATGTTTAAGTCGACTACTTCGAAACATGTAATACTTTACTTTGTACAGAAAAATAGATAATATTTGGCAGTCTAAACAGAATCTCACACGACTGAGCTCTGAAGTCCTTGTGCACCCTCTGGTGGTCATGATACAAAAACAGATATCCAACCTTTCATGGATAAAAACCTTGCAAAAAGTTTAAAGTTTAAAAAAAATTGCTAAAATTTTAAGAAAGGCCATATTCAAAACAGCTTTAGTTACAGTAAAAGTATAAAACATATTGCAATTTGTTGTTCCAGTATCATTTTTACCCCCTTACTGACTCGCCATAGCCAGATCAGGTAAGGACCTAACAGGCTGAAACATTCTCATGCACTTCCCCAATAATCAATGCAGCTTTTTTATTCAGTAATTTACATGAAGTGGCCTCTGCCTTATATGGGTTTCTGCCATTAATTAACTCCATACTTGGATTGCGAGCCCTAACTTTCCATTCACTAACCTCATTCTCAGGTTTGCTATCCCTTACCTTCCATTCATTAACCGCATTCTCAGGTTTCCTATCCCTTTACCTTCCATTCACTAACCTCATTCTCAGGTTTGCTATCCCTTACCTTCCATTCACTAACCACATTCTCAGGTTGGCTATCCCCTTCATTCTATTCACTAACCTCATTCACCGGTTTGCTATCCCCTTCCTTCCATTCCCTAACCTCATTCGCAGGTATCCTAATCCCTTTCCCTTCCATTCACTAACCTCATTCTCAGGTTTGCTATCCCTTACCTTCCATTCACTAACCGCATTCTCCGGTTTTCTATCCCTTTTCTTCTATTCACTTACCTCATTCTCAGGTTTGCTATCCGCTTCCTTGCATTAAATAATCCCCTTTCTATCCCCTCTCCTCACATGTCAGAGTTCCCATTAGATCTACCTGGAGTTATACTACATCCTGAATGGAGAATGCAAACAAAAGGCCCTTGCTTCTTAGAGGAGTCCAAGGATGAGTAGCCTCAAATGTGGCAGGTAGTAGCAGAATACCTGAAGTGGAGAGATGTAGACTTACGAGCAGTTGGCCACTATAGATATGACCTGCCCATTCACTGTTAGTGTTATTTAAGGTCATGGGAGTCCGTTTTCAGAACAAATGAAACTATACTGCCATCGCATTTAATTCAGTTCAAGATTGAATGCATTCCTATTTTCAAACACTAGAGGGTAGGATTTTACTGCAAATGTGATTTACTGTTTTTTTTTTATTTCTTTAATTAGAAAAATGCAGAACGTGTGGCTGAAACTGGATAATTGATAGCTATCAGGGTGTTTATTTTTGGCGCATTGTCTCCTCACACCTCACAGACCTGGGTTCAAGTCTCTGCCAGGTTTCCATGTCTGGAGTTTGCCTGTTCTCCCTGTGGTGTTGCGGGGTGGCAATGGATTGTTCCCTGCCTTATGCCCCAGGCTCTGGAACCCTTTGACCCTGAATAGGAGAAGAAGTTACAGAAGATGGTTGCACGGCACCGTCTTTGTGTATTTATTGAGTAATTTTAAAGCTCAACAGAACATCTATTTCTAAAGTAATGTAATGAAAATGCAAGAAAAAAATAAATCTTTGTAGCATATTATGAAGAAAATTCTCTAGGAAGGTAGAATGGGCTTTTGAGAATGGCATAGCTGACACATTTGCAGGAAATCATGCACAGCTGCTGTCGCTGATGCAGGATTTTCATGCTGATGCTGTTTTTCTCGCTAAATAAGATCACACCCACCGGTGGTGTTAACAAACACTCCCGGCGATCAAGCTCTTGCCGATATCAAAGAGCATTTCAGTCACAGACCAGGATGCACGGTAAGAGAAAGATCCAAATCACCAGGGGAAACTCGCAGTGAATACCGACCGGTCCGATGACTGAGAAGGCAGCTGGCCAGCCATCAGACGTGGGGGGCAGCTGTGGTTTCGATATCGATTTGCGACCTGGTGATCAGCAGCGTGCCTCCATTACAAACTAAGTGTGGCATTCGTGACTGTGGGCATGACGGCACAGCGGCTGGCTAAGCCCACCTCTGGACCAGGCTGCTACTGAATATAATCTCCAGTGACGCCCATATTGATCTGGGGCAGTTTTGTATGTTGAGTTAGGCTCCGGTTGTGGGCACAGAGCCTGCTTTATTATCCACAAAACAAAGGATTTTCCTATTTAATCGTCTTATCCATTTTCATGATTCATTTATTGACTCTTGGTAGGCTAGAGGCAAGAGTGTATGGTTGGTGTCAACACTGGTATGGTATGGACCAAATCATCCCAAAACCCCCACCCTCTTAGACACACATAGTAGCTCCTCAATATTGGTGGGGACGTGTCTATACCCAAGTCTACACCCTTGCCTGATGGATCCACACAATTCTGGGACATTTCCCCGCGTTGGCCAATCATAGTCAGTATTAATATAGCTCCGCTCTCAGCATCACCTTTGACAGTGATAAAAAATTCCAGTACAAACGGAATTAATTCAAACAAGCTAGCTTTCTGATAAGAATTTAATAGTGTTTACTATCAGTTCGTTAAGTCAACAGGGAGGCTTCCGGCGCTGGCCGGGATGCTGGAAGATGCAGTGTCTGTGAGCTGCCCGATCAAGGTGGTTCAGGGTGATGCATTCTCGACCGGGACACAATGCTGCCAGGCTAAGATAGGCTTGTTTTTGAGGGGCCGCGCGTGCTTAAACGAAATGAAATTGTTCTGATCCGTCGTGGAGATTGAATCGGCTGCTTACGCCCAAGACCACTGCGAGCCCTTTGAACCATGTGACAGGCTCATGCAATTGTTTTTCATCCACAGTCGCGGCCCCCGATATAATTCGAGGACCCCGGAATGTAGGAAAAACAAACAGGAAGTAAAATATGGAAAAGCTACTCTCATTATAGCGATTTCCATGGCGGTCGAATAAGCTGAGCCGCACAGGCAGAATCACGCATCAGCCTTGCGATTTCTTTGGCTTATTAACAAGGCCCTTTCAGCCGCCCGGGCTCCCCCAAGCTGGATCCACACCAGCCCGGCACATTTGCAAAATGAAATTAGATTGCAATGCACCGGGTTAGTTCGCAGGATATTACAAATTTAAATTGTGCCAGGAATTGCGATTGCGTGTGATAATCTATCCATTATGTTTTGGGACGGCGTCTCACAATAAACTCCGGCTGTATTCTCCACGCCGGCTGAATGCGATTCTGACACCGCATACGTCGCATAGTTAGCGATTTGTTATTATTTATTCTGCTATTCCGAATATTTTCATTGCCGCTGAATTATCTCCGGCGCCAGGATACACGGCATTTCCTCGGTAAACAGCGATTTACAGAAGTAAGGAAACAACTGTTTTTTTCTGCCAAGAAAGAAAACAGATTTTTCCAGCGAGAAAAGACAGTGATCGTTTATTTATTTATTTATTACTCGTGCCAAGTATCTTCGGAGGACCTGCACGGTTGCTGACTGGGGTATCTGGGGTGACGATCTGACAACTCTGACGCTGACGAAAGAAATCTTTGCTATATCAAAAGTGTTGGGGCAGTTTGCAAGTCCTACAGACCATTTAGTGTAGGTAACAAAACACACATACAATGTGTGCACGCGTGTGCCTCAAATGGAAAATCTCAATCCAGCCAGCTGACCAAAGCTGTCAGCCATATGGAGCCCTGAGATGCCCTGTTTTCTCTCTTTACCCGAGTCTGTAGGAATGGATGCTGGACTTTGAAAAGGCACCACTAATGCACACGCATCTCAGACAGCGACTGGGCCGTTCAGATCTGCTGCTGGTTAAGCAGGCCACAAACACCCGGAAGGCCAAATAACATACACTCTGCTTAATAATTATAATATAATTATACATCACATTACTCAGACAGTACATAAATCACAGTCTCTGTGCCTGCTCTCTTTGTTCATCCCCAAAGCGTTTTCCTCGTATAAAATCAAATATATTAACATAGACTGCAAAAAAAGTTGTACAGACAGAGAAAGTTTCATATTACACGTCGTTTTGGCTTTCAGCTAGCTTTTCAGTACATACAGCATATTTCGGCAAGGTTTGCGTGTGGAAATTGCTGTACTTATAAATCCTGGCGTGTTAGTTAATGTATCTTATTCTCAGAGGTAAACATGGTAATGTTCAATAACGGCAGTTATCGGCTACAGCCGCAACCTCAAACACTTGCAATACAGCCCGCTCTTACCGAGAGAGAGAAAAGCCTGCCAAAATGTGCCGTAGATACCCGCTCTGGGTGACCCGCGTACACCCTCCCACCACAAAGTCATCCTGCCCCCTAGGGAGACCCCAAAAACAGCAACAGGAAGCTACTGTATTTAAAATTAATAACGCTAAACAGAGGCACCATGATATATCTTGTGTATATTTTGCTCTTCACTAAGGGGATATTAAAAAATGTTCCACAATGAGGTTTAGGGTCAAAGAGAGTTTAAGGCAGGTGTGTCAGCAGCCCCCCCCCAAAAAAATACAGCTGGTTGGTCTATCGACACATGAAGCCTGAGGACCAACTAGGGTTACCACTTTTAATACAAAAAAATAAGGGACGCATACTGCAGCGGGGGCCACATCCCTTGCAATTTCATTCTCAAATACGGGACGATTCCGTATTTTAAAGGACGGGTGGCAACCCTAGGACCAACAACATTGCATTAATGATGCTGGTCCACCAGCACCAAACAACATATGCTGGTATAACCACATGCATTATGCTGGTCATGCCGTTTTTAATTTTTTTTTTCCAGCAGGGAAACATACACTGATCGATTTCATTACTGTGTTCTCATTAAAGTCAGATTTTAGACTCTTAAAGGCTTTTAGACTCTTCATAAATCTCTATGGGTTTGACGAACTTTTCGGTACCAATGCAAATACTGCACGCTCTATAACTGTGTGAATGTTGCGGTTTAATTGCCATCAAGCAGTACTGGATCATAGCATTTTTATATATAGATGAATCATGTATACATCGTTTAATAAATTTAGCTGACAAACCATTAAACGTCTCCTTCCACCAATCTTCCGTTTTATTTAGGTCCAAGTTATGGTGTCTGAGCCCAATTAAGTAACTCTATAATCCTCCATAGTGCAGTCGCAGATGGGCTGTTCCACCGAGCACATGGACGCCGAAGGATCGGGCACCGGCTCCCGCAGAACACCGAGATCAGGCGCCGCTGAAGCAGGCTACCGCTCATTATGCGCCGGCACACGTTCCGCTCCCTAATTCATTCCCGGAGAGGAAACTTGAGCTCGCCACCAGCAATCTCTCCACTGACTTTATAGGGCTGCCGTAATTATCTCGTAATTATCCACACCTTAACACGCTTAAAGTAACGCTGGCCGGCCAGCGCCGGGATGCTGCAAAGCGCCAAATTAATACGCAGCGTATGCTAACTGGCTAATCATTATCGCCCTCTGCTCTTACATTGCTTTACCACCGCTGCACACGAGATTTTTTTTTATATCAGACATCGAAGACATGTCAGTTAAATAAGTGGAATCGTGAACAGTGAAATGAATTCCATTCCAACTTAAATTAACCATTCAATAAATTTAACCATTGATTTCAATCATTCACTAAATTTAACCACTGAATTTAATCATTCACTAAATTTAACCACTGAATTTAATCATTCAATAAATTTAACCATTCAAAAGATCAGCCAATTCCAGGACACTCTGCATAAAATGGGGGGTGGAACTGTTATTGACTCGAAATTTATTTATTTATTCTATTATTAGTATTATTATTATAATTATAATTATAATTTTTTTTTTTTGAATTTTAAGGTTTGCCATTGCTATAATGCCCAAATGTATCTCCCAGTATGACTGCAGACCAACAGGGAAGTGATAGACAGCCATGCTACAGCATGCATGGACGTTTATTTGCCAGTAGGGGGCAGAATGGAAAGTGAGCAGGCCAGTCAGGTAGTTTGGCAGTTTGTGCACTAGAGGAAGCTTGGTCAATGACCTGACAGCCATGACCTTCAGAATGACGTCTAGGTTCAACACACACCAGACAGCTGTGCTCCTCTGTGGCCAGACATCTCCAGTAAGCATGTAATCATGGGGACTTTGTGTTTGTCAGGGTTACATGGTGGACAAAGTGAAAGTGTGTGCTGTCACTGAAGTACCAGGAGAGATGCCTGGGCTGTACAGATGAGCTTTAAACATCTCTGATCGCGAAAGGCTTCACAAAAAACCCGATGAGATCCTGTTTCCTGGCAAAATTCAGTCTATTTCAGCATCTGGGTCTGAGTTGGAAATCCTGAACAGAGTGATATAGGAAAGTGAGGAACCTTCCCATGTTAACTGTTGCTATGGCAATACACATCCCATATAACCCGCTGTACAACTTAAAACAAAAAATCAGATTGTATGACCTTAGAAAATGAATATTTTTCCCAAGATACCATGAAGATAAATCACTTTCTTTAATCGCACCTTTAAGCACAGTGTATAGAGTCTCTAGAGACCAATTAGTAGTAAAGATTAGTTAGCTAGAATCACTGATCACCTTGAGGTCTTGTCTAGAAAAGAAATTTGATTTTTGAGTCTAATCAGGCATGCACACTCATTTTCTTGCGGTTCTCCAAAATAAATTAGCGATCCCTGTCACGGCTGCCATATAAAACCAGACACAGCTCACATCTAACTCTTTTGCCTGAAATCCCCCGAAGATGTGTATGACAGCAAAGCAGCAGACACATATACAAAACACCCCCCGAACTATACCTGCAGCGAGAGTCTGCTGAAGACTGCAAGCCCACACACTTTTGGGCGGGGCTTTGTCAAATGAAATATGGCCGCCCTGGTTGCCTGAACCTTAAAGTGACTCGCTCAGACCTGATGCAGAGACAGAGAGGGTGAGGCAAAGAGCTCCTTGCCCGCACAGCAGTCATTGTCAGATCCAGTTTGCTCTACAGATGTCTGCTTTCTGCACCTAAAACTGTCATCTTTACCCCTGGGAGCATGCTGCCACCTGCAGGTAAGTGTGAAAGGCACAGCAGATTATCAATACTGCGCATCTGGCTTTTTCCTCACCAAGCTGAAGGCCCTGTTTTATTGAAATATCTGCCCTGGCTTTTAAAATCCCCTTTGTGTTTGTTTAAAAAATCAAACGAAAAAGCAGGCAGTAGAACTCACCAAATTGACAGCAAAATGGTGCTGATCTGTGGACCAATCGCTTAAGCACTATCTGTGCATTAGACACGTCCGTAACTCCAAAGAGGTAACTTGATTAATTGATTGATTCCCGCTGAATGCGTCATACCATTTAATTGGGATGAACTTAAAAATAAAAACATCTGTACACCTGCTGAATCTACGCCACCCATTGCACAGGTAATTACTGCCTGATGGATAGGATGCAAACAAACTGTATTCTGTGTATTTCTGTTAATGATGTGTCGTTCGACGAAAGTCAGTGTATAAAATCACGATTCTGAAGCTTGGCTTTGTTTATCCTGTCCTGTTGCCCGGTGCAGGTCTATGGATTCAAGGTCCTGAATAGACTTTGCTGACTGAGTAGGGGGTCACACTCAGTAGATTATGATGGGGACCCCTTTTGCCAACTGTGCCCTAGGCAGCAGCCTATTCCTAGATCCGGTCCTGCCTGGTGATTGCTACTCTTCTGAGGAAATACAGCAACAGCAGCAGGTGGTTTAGTCAGTGTTTGCCAACCCAGTCCTTGGGGAACCCCGGACAGTCCACGTTTTTGCTCCCTCCCAGCTCCCAGCCAATCAGGAACAGCGAATACCTGGTACAGGTCTGCTGGGAGCTGAGAGGAAGCAAAAACGTGGACTGTCCGGGGTTCCCCGAGGACTGGGTTGGGAAGCACTGGTTTAGTGAACATGGACCATGGTTTGGAGAGTGTGAGACGCTGATGACCTCACAGCTAATGCATCATCCACCATAGACTGGACCACTGGCTGGAGAAAGACTTCCTTATACATCAGTTGTCTTTGATCTTCTCGAGTGTAGCTTTCCAACCAGTCTGGTGTGGCAAGCGGAGAGGGGGTCAATTGTACACTATGCTCTGTGCACTGTGCGAGCATGTAATTAAAGGAGGGCCACTGAGTTATTAACGACCTGAGGTTATGAGCATAATTTGCTGTAGTGTAACATTTCTGGATTCTCCTGGACTGTGTGAAGAGACAAATGAAGGTTCTGAACAGTGTTTTTAATCAATTTAGGTGGTTATAGCAAAATTATATTAATTAAAATATTCCTTTGTTCTATTTTGCTTATAAAGCACCATAAATAAATAGGACAGAGTGAAGGTAACATTCTCTTTTATTTACTACTACGTTTAGCACTGTTCCCATTTGCGAGGATGAACCTTAACTCATTACTACTAACAAATGTGACATATAAATTAGTTACAGCCAGGGAATCATCTCTGCATTTCTTGGGATCCTTTTCCGCCCCACCTCCTACGCCATAAATGATATTTTGTTATTTATTACCCATGTCGGTAAGGTTTAATTAAATTTAAGTCACAATATAGTGATTTTAGGGTTACATTTATGACGCAGTATGAGAAGATCTGAATTGACTGTGTTTCTTAGCATTTACGTGTATGCGTTCTGTTAAGGTTTGATTGAGTGGGTGGCTTTCGAGAGCTCAGGAATGATTATGTTTTTCTGTAATGAGTGAATAGGAGGCCTCCGGCTGGGGCTCCGCGAGCCTTTGTTTTAGTTAACTAAAAGAATCTGAATTAATTTCCATTGGTGAGTAATCCAGGTCCAAAAAGTAAAAATCCAGACTAGGATTTAGTTTCAACCAATTAGCTGAGTACTCTGTGACTGAGACTTGTAATGCTGAACTGGTTGGTTGAAACAAAATCCTGGTCTGGATTTTTACTCTGTTCATTTCCACACAGATCAGTATGTTGTCACCCGTTCCGGTTTTACTGGGATTGTTCTCGTTTTTGAGCTCTGTCCCGGAAAATTAATATTCTTTCCCGTGACATGAATTGTTCCAGTTCGTTTGTGAAAATATCTAATTTAGAATTTCATAATTCCAAATGAATCCTCACTTTCCTTCTACTGCTATTCTTTTTTTATTCCGGGTTATGCACATCTAATCCGATCCAATCCCATGTCTGTAAAACACAGCGACTGGCCATGTCTATACTTTGATTTGATTGGCAGCAGAAATACAGATGCTTACATAATTTGCTAGCTATGAACATTAGTAACATTAATTGCGAAAATGTGAAACAGTGGGAAAAAATGCCAGAGTACCCTGATTTTTCGTGAATCAAAGGTAGCTATCCTATAGATCAGAGGTCGTGACAATGAAGCCACCTCCATGCATCTACGCGGTCTGAGAAGCTGCCAACCAAGGAGGGTTTTGGGCCTCTGATTTCCAGTGTAAAGTCCACAGAATTTCACAGGCAGATCAGTGAGAGGCCCAAGAGATTTCCTACCTGCTCTTAAGGAAGCTGTGACCTTTTCAGAGCTCAGACCCAAGAAACGGCCCCTGTCCGCTTGATCCGCAGCGCCAAATGTCAGACCCCGTGGGTTAACATTTTATAGAGAAGCTAGGAGAGAGCATCTTCTGACGGCTTGGCCTCAGAGACAGGGCAGAGCTGGAATGGCCCTTGGCCCCTAACGATTACGCTTATTAGCGCTCGCTCCTTAAACAACAACAAGGCCGAGAAACGTGGGGGTCTGGGTGCAAGCGTGTGTGTGCACCGAGGGAGCTGTTCCCTGCGTTTGGGGCACCTGACTTGACCTAATCTCTTAAACAGCCAAAGGAAAAATGGGCGGCTTGCCCCAAGACCAAAAGGCCAAGCCAGAACACATCATCTGTCTCCCGAAATATTAACAAGCAATCCTCAGCAGACAGGGGGCGCTGTCCTGCGGTTGCCAGGCAACCGTCTGCACTCGATCCCAGAGCTCACCTTAGGATTGTGCCCAAAATAAGTGCAAGTCTCAGTCCCAGAGACGAAGGATTTAAATAAATTCCTGGTATCAGTGAAAAATAATCAATATGGATCTACAAAAATATGATTATTATGTTCGTGCATTGTAAAAACGAGAATTCCACAGCTTCCCTCCCTTATCTAAATAAATTTCATATACAAATCTGCAGGAAATTGGAATCTTAGGGCGATAAAGCTGAATTATGCGCCACAGAATATTTAAAAATTCTTGGTAAAAGAAAAATCCCACCAGAGATTTAACTGACATTCCGGAACATAATCGCAAACGTGGCTGAACAGATTTTTTTTTTAACGACAACCTTAAAAATATCAGACATACCCTGTAACAGAAATCAAAAGCCTACTGCAATTTGGTAGATTCTGGAAACTTCCCAGCATGCACAGTCTACTCGAGTGAGTATTAGGACAAAAGCGAGATCAGCGAGACCGTCCTTGATCGATTGCGAGCGATAGTGGGTCATTAACAGAAATTAACTATTTGCATTTTAATAACATTATCAGCAGCGGTTTAAATGGAATCATTAGTCTTGATTAGTTTGGTATCAGTGTGACGTGACAGAGCTGTAATGAAGCAGCAAAGAGTGCAGCTCAATGACGATACAAAGCCGGGGTCGTGACCCCGTGCTCTCACAGGCCACGCCCCCCATAACCAATCATGATGCAGACTCCGCCTCCAGCAAAGTTACAGGTCCCACTTCTACGCAGGGTAAACCCTTCTATTTACATCTGTTATGAAATGTTGAGGGTTTGGGGTGTATTTTGGGATGTGATATGGTGAAACTGTTGCATTTTTAATGAAGTATTTAAGATGTGATTTGGGTAAAAAGAGACCTAATCTGGCCTCCTAATCATCCCCTATATCTAATTGGTGAATTCTCTCCTGCCCCCTCACCACCTTAGCTACTGTGTGGTGAGTGTACTGGTGCAGAATGGCTGCCGTCGCGTTGTCCAAGAGGGGGCCACACACTGGTGGTGTTTGAAGTGGCTCCCCATTGGTTCTGTAAAGTGCTCTTTGAAAAGCACTATATAAATGCAACATTCATTCATATATGAAATTAAATCAAATTAGTGATCTATTGATATTTATTTCTGGCTAGTGAAACACAGAGGGTTGCTAATTAAGGCTTCCTGGACGAGGGGGTCTGCTGTAAATGAGTGGTTGGGGGGTGTGACGATCTGGTGCTGCGATTTGCCGCTAAACGGCTGTGTGAGCATTTAACCCCGCGCCTCCGTGCGTCTGCTCCTTCTGCTGGAGGGGAGCACGGTGGTTAAAGGTTCCCTGATCCCTAATGGGGGGGGGGGGGGTGTTAAAATCCATAGCATCTGGATGAAAGTGCCAGCAGGGCGAATAAACAAACATCACGTCCATTGGGTCCCACGAGCGCTTCAGGGGATCGGCCTAATGGTGTTAATTGATGCTAATTGACCGCTGAAGACACATGAGGCTGCAGACAGGACCACAGGGCCAGCGGACTTCCCATTAAACCCCACGTCCTGGAGTCGTGCTTCTCAGGGCGGCTCTCGGCCGTAAACTCCGACGCCTTCGAGTCTCCATTACCGTGACGTGCTGTAATTGTTAATTTGATTAGGCAGCAAAAAGGGTCATTGCTTAAACGTACCTCTCCGTTCTACTACAAATTCTTATTTGTATAATAAAAATAAAAATAACATTTAAAAAAAAGACTTGTGGTTTAATTTGATAGGCTTGCTGGTGTGTCAGATTTTAATTGATTAATTAAATATGTTAAGCAGCCAGGCTGGGATCATTGTAATATTGATGGGTGCCAATTAAGGTTTTAGTAGTGGAGGCGAGAAGCCAGGTGTCTTTGATTTGGTTTGTGATTAAAGTTAGTGACGGTAGTGCTGTTCCCCTGGTAAGGGACACGTGTGTCATTTGTCTGTGTTTCTGACAGGTATGACATAAAATTAGCAGGCAAATTGTCACGCGTTAGTCCTGTGGAGATATCTGGGGGCATCTGGGAGCCACTGATTCTGATGGTGATGAAATCGCTCTGAATAATAAAGATCCAGAAATGGATAGTAGGTGTCCATCTGTCTTTCATCAAGGTATCCTAGCCAGGGTCACTGGTGGATTAGAAAGCACAGGGCACAACTGCGGGCGATTTGGAGATACCAGTTTTAATAACTGCAAGGCTATGGAGAGACCTGCACTACAGCTGAACCCCACAGAGAGACCTGCACTTCAGTTGAACCCCACACACACACATAAAATATATTCCTATTTATTAGTTACTGGTTTTATACTTTTTATTTCTCTGATAACAGATCCATCTGCCATCCAGGCAGGCGCCCCGTGAGCCGGATTACCGTCAGGAGGGCGTGAAATCACTTCTGACATCACTGAAAGATGTGATTTAGGCTTTGATAGAAATGTACAGCTCAAGCCTCCTCAAACTGCGGAACAGTTCGGAGAGAGAGTCCCGGAGTGGACTCACAGAGAGCAAAACATTACCGTAAGCCTGCTGTTTGTCCCATGTCCGCTCAGTTTTACCACGGCATCAAGGTGGGGGTTTGGGCTCAGACCTCCCGCGTGTGCCGCGTCCTGCTGTTTAAACAACACCTGTCTCTAAGACAGGATAGGTGCGGGCTGACTTTTCCGTTAGTCATCCCGGGACTCCCGGGGGTGTCACGCGCTCCTGGCAGGCGCTAAGTCACGTAGTGCCACACTGACACTCTGAATGGGGAATTACAATATGTGCGGTTTCATCTTATATACAACAGCACGCATTAAAGCACACAAAGGGAGCTCACAGGAAACACTGCCTCTCCACAACACATGCAATTATTTATCAAGTGACAGCACTATTTATTGCGGGAAGCCAGAATGAAAGGCTTATTAGCACTGCCATTGACTCGCCCCGGAATAGCATCTTGGTATTTAAAATTTAAATGGCAGCCGTTCCGGTTGGGAATTCCTTTCTGTGAACGAGGTGTTGCGTTAAGCTGATGACATTCGGTCTTAAGTTAGCGCTCGCGCGTAAATGTGGTGCTGTGCAATCCTCTTAGCGGGTAAAGGAGGGCGCGCGCTCGCCGACGCTCTCCGGTGTGTCTATTGCATTTTACGCACGGCAGGACAGGTGCACCGGGGCGATCCGAGCGGCTCAGGATCCCTGGGAGAATTCAGGTCCGTGTTTATTCTCTCTGGGCCGCCGGAGCCGGGCTGGGGACGGTGGCCCGGGGTCCAGTGGAGATGTGGCAGGATTCTCCGGCCGCGTCCTGTCATGGTACGATCCAAGCCGCCACTATGGTGACGATGGCTCCCAACAGTTGGGGAGGGACGCGAGCTGTCAGCATAGTGGACACCGGTTTGCACAATCACTTTTATCCCAGCCACTGCCCCCCCGGGCAGACAGAGTAGGACCTTGGGCACTCCGACCACGAGATACAGGGATGAGTTCTTCCTGCAGGCAATTAAGCAGCTTCATGAATTCCAATTATGCTCGAGAAAATATTTCTGCTGCTACCACCTGACACAGATCCCCATATTTACAGCCCCCCCATACATATATGGAATGTCATCTACAGTGCAGTGGCGGTCAATCCATCCATCCATCCATCCTCTATTCCCGCTTATCATATGCAGGGTCACAGGGGTCTGGAGCCTAACAAACGGTACAGGGCGGGGACTGACCCAGGGCGTTGCATACAGCGGTGTTAATTATTGTTAATTATTTATTGCTGTTCTTATTGTCATTTTTTTATTAGCACTAGTTTAATGGTTGCACCTGAGTAGGGATTGTGCACATTGTGAACAACACAATAAAACAGGGAAAAATATGATTTCAGGGCTCTTTGCCTACAGAGATTCTTATTGGTCAGATAAGCGGCTGACGGCTGGCGCGTGTGTCCTCTGATGAATCGGTGTCCTATTCCGAGTGTCCCCTGTCCTCCAGGGATTGGCTTCAGGCTCATTGATGTGCGTGTGGATGGATGGATATCGTCTGATTTGAAACGGATTCGCTTTCATGCCATGGTGGAGGTAATGATGGCTTCCATAATTGACCTGGTGATCGTTTTTTTTCCCGATGCCTCTGCGTTTGTGTTTCTTCAAGCCCGGCCCCTCAGCCCAGCCTCCTGTGTAACAGCTTCGACATGAAAAGGCGTCGTAAAAATAATCGTCCTTCCCGCCTGACGCCCCCTCCGTGTTCATCTTCCTGCCAGAACGGGGGACCATTTATTACCTTTCTGACAAGAAGCCCCATCCCTGCCCTGCTTCTGTGCCCTCGGGGAATGACGTGTACCTCTCCTCCAGCGGTATTTATTTGGCGCTGATCTGCATATCGCTAAGATTATATTGGCTGGAGCTTGTAGCTGGAATGCTCACTTGCATTTGGGTAAAAAATCACAGCCATACCCTATTCATCTGGTCTTCAGCTTTGTTTTCTGTGTGCAGGGCGTGTGAAGGTCTGTCTGCGTTGGATATCACGTAAGCTCATGTGTTTCTCATGCAAACCAAACAAACTAAATAAACACCTTTAATGAGGTGATGGGGCATGGAATCGGATCAGGACCCGGGGCTGGTTTGCCACTCTGATCAGCATCAGATCACAGTAATCCTATTATTCCAGAATTAAAATATTTAATTACTTTCAGGTGGATACCTTATTGTAAAAAAAAGCCCTTTACATTACCTTTGATCATTTTTTGCTTGTGTGTTTTGTTTTGTGCTGTAGCTAAAACTAATTACTTAGCATTGAGGAATAAATCAATTTAATGAGTTCATATATTATTTATGGCCCTCGGAATGCATACTCTGCTTTTGAAAAGCTGTTTTATATCTTATCTCTGATTTTCTGGATTTTCATGGATAAGTGTATTTATAAATACTTTTTTTACTTTAAACGCTGGGGAGCTACCTTCAAAGCGTCGCTAGCTAATCTACAAGTTATTCTTGAAAAATTACTAAACTGTAGCGCATTTCTGTATAAAGAGTAACATATTTAACCAGAGGGAAACTTCAGTGTAGACACAGTTACTCTCACAGTGAAAGTGTGTGCTTTTCTCGGATTTGATGTTCTAGGCATCTTTCTGTAAAGGCATATTGTTTATATATATGCGGTATGGCCTGGCCCACCCAATCACAAGGCTGGCCCACCCAGCCTCAATATATATATATATATATATATTTTTTTTTTTTTAATATATTTAATTACCC
>JAODKL010000081.1:6651204-6676591 GCA_026780765.1 Petrocephalus schoutedeni | reverse complement strand
ATATGTTGTGGCAGCGACCCATAATGCAGGCTGCGGGTATGAAGCCCCTCAAAGGGGTGTTTATTCGTTGGACACGGGGAAAAACAGGAATGCAAGCCACAGGTTACATGAACAATATCCGACAAGGGGAACAGGACGCAGACTGACTAAATAGGGCAGGAGGAAACACAAGGCAGGCGTGCTAGGCTAACAAGGGGATTGAAACATAAGGCAAGCTCAACAATGATCAGGTGAGGCTGATTAAGCCCCGCCTGAGAGAAACACAGGGAAAACAGACACGCAGGGCGGGGCTGAGACTGACAATATACATATATATATATATATATATATATATATATATATGCATTACCCTCAGTTTTATAAAAAAAAAGAAAAGCTTATAAAATTCATCTTACTGACATATCAGTTAATGGGCATTGGATCTAGGGGGTGCACCCCCTTATATTTCAATTGGATTCATAGATCTTTGTATTTAAATTATTAAATTGTGCCCCCCCTCAATATCAAACTCTAACCTGTGCCATTGTATCAACTATTTCCCAGTGTGTAGGGCTTCACAGTGAGATCATTAATTTCATCTTCAGATATGTTCTGAGATTCGCTGCTATGCTGCTGTACATGATATGTCCTGTCATTAATTCTACAGATCCATTAGTGTCCCGCTTTAAAGGTATGAATCATTAGCACATATTTGACTTGCTGACGTCTGGCTGAGAACTCTCTCCTCCACGTCCACGGCGGAGAATCCAGCCTGTGTTTAGGCTTCACATCACCTGAGGTTTTCATGTGACCTGTGTGTGATGTGAGTGTCATGTGACTGCTGGACTACCGTCCCAAGGACATATATGGACATATGGACAGCACAGAAGCAGGACGGGAGATGTGGAAGACTAGGCAGCTGACATGAAGGAAGCCAATGACGTCCCTCTGATGGTCACATCATATACAGAGGTCCTAAACAGAGGAGTTTAATTGACTTCACATTATACCCTTTCCAAAAAAAAATAGCAACACCCTGTTAGTAGAGTATATAGTTGAAATAGTACCTATTAGTAACTAATATTAGTGTTTTTATAAATATCGCTTACATGAGGCAATAAAAAAAAACTCCAGTTGCAGCGCCACCTGCAGGATATTTTGTTAGCTCTCCCCCAGCATTTTGAGGTGCCACGTTAGCCGTTAGCCTAGCATAACCATCATCCCGTCAATGGGGAGTGGTAACCGTGCCCACCAAGGTGTCCACCTTGGGCCGCTGTAGCTGTTAGCACTTGGTGCTGCTTGGTCCCGAAGCGTCTGCCATGTTGAGGTTGCGCATGCAGTACCGCGGCGCCCAGCATTTCCTCACACTGCCTTTCATCTCGTGCCCGGCTGTACGCTCTCTCGTCCCTGGGAAGGTACAGTTCCGCAGACTTTCCGGAGAGCTGTCAGGGCTGATGGCAGCCGGCAACCGAAGCCAGCTGCAAAACATCAACGCACTTCACCCATCCGCACTGCTGTAGCCCAGGTCACGTGACCCGAAACCCCAGTCCCATTGCTCTTTTGAGGACGTCTGCGTCTTCCCCCGCTACCAGTTCTGCCTCACCTCCTTCGGGATCCGAGGCGTGACTGCTTTCTGCAGGCTGAACATCGGTATTTATACGCTGCCTCGACTTTCCTCGCAGGGTGCACAGGAAAATCTAGAATATCGATTATTTTAATCAATCCGGGCTCACTGGCCGTCACCATCAATAAAGGCCGGCGATTAGCGTTAATGGTGCTGATGATGCTAATGAGATGAGACGGTGCGTTGAGACGTGCTGAGGAGTTGGAGCCGCCGGACGCGCATCAGGTGGCACCGGGGGGCTTCGTGTTTGCAGATGTTTCACCAACACGTCACCAGCCGCTGTGCTACTGTGGTAATATTTATGAAAAATCCCAGTGTGTGCCTACAGGTCCTTGTAATCGGGCTGAGGAAGCTGGCATCCTCTGCACCAGGGACCTGATTTACGTTCTCGGCATCAGCGGTGAATTTCCACGCTGATTTTATCGCTCTGGGCTGGCTGCTTTGATCTCAGCAGTTCTGGCATGTGGGGGGGGACCTTCCATCCCAGGCCTGCTGAGCTCATGCTGTCAGCTGGACATCTGCCTTCATGCGCCGTCACCACAGTCTCTGCATTCTCTACATCTCTGCAGTTTGGGTTTTCTATATTTTTTAAATTCTGTTCCCGTTATTGTCGGGTATGCAACCCTTGATAGGTGGTAATGACTCCATCACCATGACGATCAGCTTGGGCTCTCTGCTGGCCCCTCGTGTCCCTTTCACCAGAGTCACAAGTAAGGTGGAAAGCTGTGGATCAACATTTTCACTAAGTTGATGTGAGGAATGTGTGGCCATCTTGGGATGGTACTAGACAGGCCCAGCTCTGGGGGTGGCAGGGGAAATCATAAGCCTGGCCCAACCAGTCATAAGCCTGGCCCGGCTAATAATAAGTTTGTCCCACCCAATCATAAGCCTGACCCACCCAATGATAAGCCTGGCCCGGCTAATAATAAGTTTGTCCCACCGAATCATAAGCCTGACCCACCCAATCATAAGCCTGGCCTGGCTAATCATAAGTTTGCCCCACCCAACCATAAGCCTGGCCCACCCAATCATAAGCCTGGCCCACCCAATCATAAGCCTGGCCCACCCAATCATAAGCCTGACCCACCCAATCATAAGTCTGGTCCAGTGAATCATAAGCTCGACCAACCCAATCATAAGCCTGATCCACACAACTATAAGCTTAGCCCACCTACCCTGCTTTGGGAAAAGTGGAATACTTAACCATACTAAATCTGTTCTGTAGCTCAATCTATCAGGCCGCCGGCACCCCTGGCACTCCTAGATCATTATTTTTCCCACCCAAAAATTCAACAGTGGAGCTAGGCCTCCAAAGCCAAATGTAAACTCTCCTGCTGTGAGGCCGAGATGTCATTTCGCTGTTAGCTTGCAACCAGTTAAGCGTTAAGTTGGATGCAGGTGAGGGCAGGTTAAACTAATTAACTCCACACGTCGGCAGTGCCCCACCCCTCCGCACAGCGGTAAAGCAGAGCAAGGGGTCGACTTTAACTACAAGTGCATAACGAATGGCAGCGTGAAGCCAGCATACCGCACGTCTCCTGGCTGTGGTGATGGTCACAGCAGCGGGATTATCCTAACCACTCCACCCCCCCCCCCCCGCAAATCCCCATGTGCCGACTCTCACTAGCAAATTCATTTCGCGTTTCGCAGAGAATCACACCGACGGCTCCGTCGGATCTAAAAAATGGATCTCCCCTCTTCTATGAGATTACTAAAAGATCTCATTTGTTCCTCTGCGGACCGGTGGGGGATATTATATCTCGGTGTAAAATCTGGAATATTTCTCTGGTGACTCACCGATATCTAATTTTTTAATGGTGTTTATGTACAAACGGCAGAACGGAGTTTCCACCCAGGAAATATAAATGGAGTTTGGAGGGGCACTTTGGTGCCAGTTTAATATCCTTAGTCCTCCGGCTCCATGGTGCTCTTTTCATATAATTCACTTCAGATTGTTCTAACGAGCTTGATCCAGGAAAGCGTTAATGTGCTCTTAACCGTCCTGTTAGGGGAAATGCTCGGCGGGCCCCGATTATTAGCTAGTAAATTAAAAAAGAAGTCAAATGGAGAAAGAAAAATGACAGACATAACCAAGGAAAGACAGAAAAAAAAAACTAAATAATAAGTGCAAAAATTCCTTCCCCTTTCCTGATTGGCCGCCATCACTATGTAAAAGCACACAAAGCCAATAAGTTAAAACCATGCTATCCTTTCTAACTCGAATGGAGGCGTAGAAAACAGGAAACTCACAATAATATTCCTTTTTCGACATGCAGGGTGTATAATTTCCCAGTGGTTAAATTGTTTGCTTTTGTGTTGCAGCTAAAGACAGTTAAGAAAAAAATATTGGCCATTCTTTCTAAACGAGCTAAGCCAGAGAAGGAGTAAATACTTTTGGGAGGGAGACAAACCCAGAGAAGCTAGCGGCTAACAGCTGCAGCAGAGTGGAGTGTCTGCGTACATCCTTGCTTGGGTACAGCCTGCTCCCTGCATATTTTCTGCCGTGGCTCGACACCCCCTCAGGACTGGGATGTACAGCTTCCAGGTGGCTTCTGTGAAAGAGCCATATCACGCTAATATCCTACACAATTCATTTAGCTGTAGTCCGCCTCTCGACGTGTAGCATGCTGATTACGTCGTCATTTTTATTGCAGGGTAACCAAAACTTTAGAGGGGATTGCTGTTTTTTAATTAAGCTTTAAAGGGTTTGCTTACTCCTGGGATTTCATGCAGATATTGTGGGAATGGTTTAGAATCATGAAAGTACATGTCTCGGGATTATTGTCAAAAATATCCAGCTCCATTTCAGAAAGCCCTTCACATAAAGGGTTAAACGGGGTTAACGCAACCATCTGCCTGGCCTAGCCAAGCCTCCTGTCCATAACTGCATCTACCTAGTCTGCTGCCTTGAAGGTTTCCATGTTCCTGCCTTAAATTCGCTATGTCATTTTGACAGTGATGGACACATGGTCCTAGCTGAGTCTTGTGACAATGAGCTGCAGGTCAATTAACTGTCACTTTTGGCAAGAAGTCACATGATGTCACATGGTAAGACCGATAATAATCCGATGGGTCTTTCATGTAGACATACAGCTCCTGCAGATAATGTAGGGTGAGATGCAGCTCAAAAGCTGCTTAAAGACAGACAGGCATGCTACAGGGTACATGGTCATTATTGTAGATGGAGGTGGGTCTGGAGTTGACAGTGCATGATGGCCCCGCCCATTTCCCCCGCCCACCCGGACTGACATGTCCAATTAAAATGCACATAATATCCAATCTAATTTATTTTTATATAGCACCTTTCACAACACAGTCATCCCAAGTCACTTGACAAGAGTATGGTGGTCCATTACTACATCATTTTTACAAAACGGTGCATGAAAATGCAAAAGATCAAAGAAGGGAAGAAAGAATGCTATCACTTCAGCATCACAGAATTATTATTTGTTTTTCCCTTAAGCGTTAATGATGACCCCCACCCCCCCACTCCACCCCCCAAATAGATACCAAGCGGACCCCCTAGTCCAAGTTCCAGTTTCCTATCCAGCGTACCATACAGCTTTAATTATAAAGTGCACCGCAAAACACATTTTTAAATTCCTCATGTATGTTGCTGTTCACATATTGCGGCAGAGTCACCTGCTTTCTCTGTAATAAGCGCTAAACGGCCCGCCTCTCTCCGACACAGAGAGGTGTGTGAGGGAGCCCTGGATGTTCCCGCCGGTGGCACTAACGCAGATGACCAAGGGCTTAGCAGCCATTACGGGGAGCAATGTGAGTAGTCGCTCATATTACACCGCGTATAATTACACAGCTCCCACATCCTCTTCATATATATCTCCAGTTTATGAAATCCATTTGCAAGAAGTACATTTTTATGGCGCATCGTTCCCTCGTGATAAAATGCCTCGCTGCCACTGTGTTTCTCAATCCTTCATTAAAGATCTCTCTGCAAATCACGGCGCGGCCGCAGTCCCAGCATGGCTGCCGCTTTGAGTCTCTCTACTGCGGTCTAATGAATGCCGGCCAAAGTTTACTTATAGGAAAGCGTGCCTGCTCAGGAAGGACTGATAATGTTTTACCACGGCCCCGCTGTTTCGGTGCATGCAGAGCAACTAATCTCATGCTTATGCGTGGGGAACATCTGGTCAGGGGATGCAGGAGATACTTAATTTTAGGTCTGCAACGATTCATCGAGCAACTAGAATAACTCGATTACAATAAATCCTTGATGCAAATCCTTTGCTTCGATGCTTCGTTGAATCCACACTACTATGTAATGCTCAGTGATCGCTGTGTTCCACACGGAGGATTATCACTGTCGCACAGTCTGCTTACGCTGCATTACAGTACTGTACGTGTAGCAGAGCGGTAAAAACAGAAAAGAAAGAGAAGTGTAACAAACAGATCGGGTAGCGACAAGACTGTACAGATCGGGTAGCGACAAGGCTGTACTGATCAGGCAGCGACAAGGCTGTACAGATCGGGTAGCGACAAGGCTGTACTGATTGGGCAGTGACAAGGCTGTACTGATCAGGCAGCGACAAGGCTGTACTGATCGGGTAGCGACAAGGCTGTACTGATCGGGTAGGGACAAGGCTGTACTGATTGGGCAGTGACAGGGCTGTACAGATCGGGTAGCGACAAATGGCGGAGAAATTTTCGGCAAACTCCCGAGTCACGGAGATGGTGAATACTGTAGTTGCAAAAATTGACATTCACGGCATAGAATCACGTTCATTTCCATTGCTCGCCAAACACTTTAAGCGGCATGTTGATAAAATAACAGATAAAAAACATTAGCGGTCATTAAGATACAAAATAATCGATAGATGCAGCCCTACTTAATATGTTAAAAGGTGCCTATAAAAAATAAAAGGTGCCTATAAAAATTTACACAATGGGGAAAGGGATGATTTCACTGCATCTTTAATTTGGAATAATTGCTGTTGCTTTGAAATTCAGGGCTTCGTCTCCTGTCCAGCTTCTGTAACAAAAACAACCAGCAATTCATAGAGTTTCTCATTAAATCGAGTCTTTTAATATGCACGGGAGGCCTAATAATATGAGAAATGTTTTATTTAGGTGCAATATATAGAGGCTTCAGAGGGGAATTTTAATTAGCCCTGGTAATAATAATATCTCGTTCCCAAGGCGAGGCTGTGTGAGTCATTGACTGAGAAGATCGAGGTCTTGTACCCATCGCCAGTGTGATTATTCATGTAAAAATGAAAAAGAGTTCCGCCTCTTTTTCCGCAGACTGCGAAACGGGGAGGTCCCATGTATCAGCCGCGGCTGTCTTACGGATCGCGTTTATATTCGCGCTTATTCTTATTTTATGTGCTTCTACTTCCCAATCCACCCCTGGGGCCATTCCTGGCTCCCGCACAAGGTGCAAGCCTTCAGCCGTGACGGACCCCGTGAGATGAACATCCTCTGGCTGAGGTGCGTCCATATCGCCAGCAAACGCGCTTCTGTGGGGTAATTTTTCAGGACATATAAGATGTTTGTTTATCGTAATACTGATGAATGGTTCTTTAAATAACTGTTTATTGAAATACTTGAAGTCTCCAAAATATAAATATATTATTTTTACTTTAAATACTTTTAATACTTTAAATGCACTTATATGATTATCAGTGTTCTTTATGTCAAAGCTCCTGTCAAATGATAACCCTGCAAATGGATGAACAATATATAGATACAGCCCATGGACAGCTGTACGGCTGCATGTATGACAGTGTGGGGACCTTTCTGCAAGGTCCATTTCGCCTGCCCTGTCCTTCACCCTAGTTTGAACGGTCCTGGGAGACCATGTCTTTTGTGGATAGAGGCCGTCCTTAAGCACATGGCCAGCTGTCTAACACACAGGACTGCAGCCATCAAGAAATCATAACTGCAGAGGAAGAACGTGAAAAACATGTTCTGTACTGATCTTAGGAATCCAATGCCTTTTCCTTGTTATAAATAATATCACCATGCATACGATTTACAAGGAATATCCCTCAACAATAATACAGTACATAATAATAACAATGGTAATACAGTAATAATAAAAGTAATCTTATATGAAACTGTACTGTACCTCGAACCAATGAACCTTAAATAACTCAAATTTGCAGTTTTATAGGCTTAATGGCAGTCAGTTCATAAGTATGAGCTGTTCGTAAGTCAGACATTTTTAACCTGGGGATTGCCTGTATAGTAAAGTCCTTGTTTGTGGTCAACAAAGGAATAGCTGCAATCTGCAAACAGATTAGCTGCTAGTTAACACACTGGTGACTATTTCACTCACTGCTGTATGCTGCTTTACAGTATAACCAGCTGCCCACCTAAACATCACGTTAAAAG
The DNA here is from genome assembly GCA_026780765.1 of Petrocephalus schoutedeni. Classification (NCBI taxonomy): domain Eukaryota; kingdom Metazoa; phylum Chordata; class Actinopteri; order Osteoglossiformes; family Mormyridae; genus Petrocephalus; species Petrocephalus schoutedeni. Next base: position 6,668,634 of record JAODKL010000081.1, on the reverse strand, counting down.
TCACATATGAGGCTAAGCGATGAAACTCGGCTCCCCCGACAGTCAGTTTGTGCTTGGCTGTGCGGTTCCTACAACAGAATTCCCTACATGCTTAACACTTAGCTAACCACACAGCATTAATTAATGATTTCCACATGATCTGCCAAGAATTCTTCTCCAACACGGTTAAGATGACTCTTACAACGGACACCTACATTTTTAATCTCAGAATAACTTAACTACAGGTATCATTTTTAAGGGCGTAGCATTCTGACAAAGGGCAGCATGGAGGGTTGTTGTGGCGGTGGGGAGGTGGAACCAGGCCCTGGGGTCTGTATCACAAAGCTGGATTTTGGGGGGGTTTCAGTTTCTCTGTGTTTGTGTAGGTCTCTCTGTGTTTGTGTAGGTTTCCCTGTGTTGGTGTATGTCTCTGTATTTGTGTAGGTTTCCCTGTGTTGGTGTATGTCTCTCTGTGTTTGTGAAGGTTTCCCAGTGTTTGTGTAGGTCTCTCTGTGTTTGTGTAGGTTTCCCTGTGTTGGTGTATGTCTCCCTGTGTCTTTGTAGATCTTATTGTGTTCATGCTGGGCTCCCTGTGCCTTCGTAGGTCTAATTTTGTTTACACAGGTTTCCCTGTATATGTGTAGAGCTCCCCGTGTTTGCGCAGGTCTCCCAGTGTCTGTGTAAGGTTCTCTGTGTTTGCGTAAATCTTATTGTGTTTGTGCAGGTCTCCCATTGTTCCTCCATTTGTTGTGATCTCCCTGTCTTCCTCTCGTTCCCCTATTTGTGTCAGCCTCCCACACAAAGTCCCGCACACATTTTTCCCCTGTGGTCAAAAGACGCAGTTCAGCTGAATTGCTGACTCTGAGTTGTCCTTCCCATGTCTGTGTGAGATCGCCTGGAGGACGAGCCGTGCCCCAAAAGTCATTTAAGATGGATGGATGGATGACGGGGAAACTTCCAAAGCTCAGATTAGCATTCTGATAACTTTAAGTTAATTATAATCTAATGCTCCCAAAGATGCCCCTTGTTCTCTCTGTCCTGGAGGATTTAATATCTTCATTTAACGAAGTGGCTTCTGTTAAAATAGCAGAGCTTAGTCATTGCGAATTGTGCTTCGTTCAGCTTCTTTACTTGAAACACAACTCATTTTAATTAAACACATACACTGCACAAAATGCATGTACGGCATTTCACTACCCAGATGAGAGCCCAGATCCGTAAGTGCTAGTTAGGCTTTTATTTAACTCAGAAAAGCATAAAATAAACTTGATTAAAATAAATAAAAAAAAAACATGCACACTGTGTTGTTTCATCAATAATAAACAACATAAGTCAAGTTACATCCAAAATTACATCCATACGCTTTTATTTAAAATCCACTTATCTCCCCCCCATTTGCTGTACTGCAGTATGTCCATCTCTAACGGCTATTTAATGATGCACTGGCAATTCTGATTTTCTGTATAAATGATTCCAGAATTAAAATAGACTCCTAATTGTACTCCTAATTTGTTCATATGGGTCATGTGACCTTGTGTTATACTCAGCCCCCTCCGGTAAAAAATTAATTTTTTTCATTTCGTTGCTGAATAGCTGGTTTGTTTTTTCAGACTGCATTAAGGGAGGCACAATGAATGTGAAATATAAAGTTTTAAATGTTGACATGGCTTGGAAGGTAACTATTACAGAACTGCACTGCAAAAAGGTCACGCATCTCTCTTGTTACCGTATTAATTGCTGCACTGTCAGCCCGATTTCTACTTTTATTTGGCTGCAAGACAAGGTCACTTTCAGGACCTGCTTTGCCTGGGCTCTACAAAAATGCCTGCAAAACAACACTGACTTGGTTTTTTTTGGGCTGAGGGCCAAGGGGGAATCCTTGGATATTTGAGAGAGACATAAAATTCATCAAAGGAAAGCTTCTGTTAATTAAAAGAGGCATAATTATCGACTCTCAGGGGATCTAAATTTGCAGGACGCGTTTGTTTCCTTCACGGCTAGACTTTACAGCGTCCGTGCGGCTTTGAAGCATCTGCTTCACTGTCAAATCGCCAGTGAGGTCTTTCTGGCATTAAACAGCGTCATTTTTTAAAGAAGCCTTCTGCTCTTGGCTGATGATGCTTCACACTGCTGGCCTGAGATGGAAATCCAGACTCTTCTCCGCACCACATCGAAACACAAGCTGCCCCTCATCCCGAGAACTATCTGTCTTATTTTGGTAGCCGTGACCCTGCCTGTTTTCAATCAGGTTGTCTCCTGTACCAAAAATAGCTTCAATTATATATTAATGAAACATAACTTCACAACGATGCCGCAAATGCCGTGCCGTCGCCTACACTTCTGGACTCGTGAAGGTTCTGCAGAGCTTCCAGAAGCATCTGGATGTGAGCGGAATCCTCCACGGGTCCTCGACCGCCTCTGAAACCATTGTGTTCCCTGCTGGCTGCGGAAATGCAGAGAATGATGCAGAAATAACAGCGGAATAGTTTCAAAGAAGCACCGCGCTCCACCAAACACTGATCTCAGCACTTTTTCCAAAAACACCTTCTCTGGGCACCACAAACCTCACAAAAGCTTGACTTTTCATTCACACTGTCTTAATCCTCACAGTTTCATCTTTATATTTGTATAATTCTTTATAATTTATAATTAGTAGCTTTACGTGTAAAATCCTGCCTTGTACCTGTAGCCTCTGGAATAGAGGCTAGGATAGGAAATGGATGGACAGGCACTAAAATCCCTTTTAATTAAACAGAGGTCCAATCGGATCATGTAAACCTGACGCTCTTCATCTGTACATCTTCCGTCATCATCCTCATGAGGCCAGAATGGGTAACACCAGAAGACCAGAAGACCACCTCACATCGCCACCTGGGACACTGCTCCCATGTTGCGCCCCCTTCTGTTGACTGTGGTAATGACAGACAGCACCATCACAGAACGGGTGTGCCCCTAAGCTCCCTTGCACCACTAATTAGGGGGTTACTTTACATGCACATTGGGGTGGGGGTGGGCGGTTTTGAGGCTTGGGAAACGGGGCAGGTAGCTGCTTGGCAACAAGCCATCCCATCTGTTGACGAGTGCCCAGGTTTCCAATTGAGCTTCTGGCGTGACCGTGCACATGCCTGCTACTGGGTAGCGCCAGCGTGTAGCGACACAGACAAACCGGTATCGGCAGCAAACACGTGTTTCAGGCACCGGGGCAGCTGTTTGAATCCCACGCGTGTCCGTCATTTTGAGAGCCTCGTGTTGTACATTAAATCGCTTCATGCACGACTGACTCACTCCTTAATGATGCCAAACAACAAATAAGACAAATAATAAGAATATAATAAACCGATGTGCAGATAAAAAGCACAGCTAACATGAGCAAATCCTGATTTCGCCTTTTGTTTGTTTATTTAATAGCATCTATCTGATATTGTTGCATTCCTTCAGCTTTAGTGATCTCACGCTTGGTGCTCTTGGCTGCTGCTGTGGCGAGCCATATTCTGAGCATGCCTCTGTCTCTCAGTGCTGGGATTTTGCCCAGCATAGTTGCCGTTGTCGCTCTAGAATATTCCGGCACCTTCCTCATCGCTCCACCTGGATGCGGCAATTAGCATCCAACTCCGACCTTCCGATAACTCCACGGTAGAAAATAAGAATTCATATCGTTTCGCATCTAGAATGATTATCCTCCAGAAGAGGCTCTGGGCATAAACCTTGTATCTAAAGTGTCTGTGTCAAGTGTCTGGGCCATACAGAGGCAATAAACAGAGCTTTGCCATCATCCGGGCCACCTGGGTCATTATTAACGTTATTTATTTGTTTGCCAGATGCTGTTATCACAGGGTCATTATATAAATTACATTTTAGATTTTGCTCATTTATATTGCGGCAAAGTTTACGGGGGCAATTAGAGCTGAATGGCTTCGGTGAGGCAGCAGTAGCAGCGATTTGCCAGCAGGCCCTGGGGCCCGTGTAACGGCTGCTTTATGACGCTGCTTCGGCTGGCCGTACAGAGCTTTGACGGAACACAGGGAAATTTTACAGTTGGCCCCCGAAATTTGGGGTCGACGAATTTCATTATGCAAAACGGTGAGGGTGAGAAATGTCTTAATACATGTATAGATATTCCAGTAATGTCACTGGGCTATGCGTGGACTCTAAAGGCATTTCGGCTGAATGAACAGGGTGCCTCTAAATTGCCCTCAGAACATAATTGTGCGTGTGGCACGAGCCCATGACAGATGGACATCCTGTCCGAGCGATCCGGCCCTGCTTTGCGTTTCCTGGGATAGGCCCCCGACCTCAGTACCGGATAAGCAGTTCCGGATAATAGAAAGATGCATAAATGAATGAATGCTCAGCGGGTTAGGCTGGGATGTTATCCAGCAGTTCTGCATTGAACAAACTCTGATTGATGCCGAGCGGTGGTGCCTTTTGCATGCCGTAAGCCCCCCCCTAACAGCGCAGATCCGGAGACGGCCACTGCGAAGAGGAATAACAAAGCGGCTTCCAGGCCACTCAGCAGGCTTCCCACAGCCCATTTCATCCGGCTCAATGCCGGCATCGATCACGCTGATACCCATGACCCGGTCCACCCGTCAAGAACCAGGAATCTGTTCACCTGAGTGCCAAAGTGTCCCTCTTAATTCTAATTAAAGATTGTGCTTTTGCTCTAATGTTATTTAGGAGCTTCAGGCTAAATAAATAAGCAAAAAAAAAGAGAGAAAGAAACAGACAAGCTGCCCAAACAAACTGCTTTGGCATCCAAAATAGTATGAAGTTTTCCCTGTCCCAGACCATGCAAAAAGTATCTGTTAACCAAAGTTAGTGGCTGGCAAGATGTAGGGCATAAAAAGTACACTCATTTTTCTCCAGCTCTTCCCCCTAAGCTGCTAAGAGGCTGGTTTGCACTTAATTGGGTCTCTGTTTCTTACTACTTGCAGATTCTGTGCCTTTCTTAGCTACAATCCTTGACAGCTGCTATTTTGTTCAATCCCGGTTTGCAGCTTCACGTTGCAGGGGCCGTGCAGGAATCCTCGCCGCTGATCAAGGCGGCACGCTGCGAGACCACGACAGAGTAATGTCTCACCGAAACTGACAGCTATCTGGGGTGTGAACAGTCGTTTTGGCATGAAACCAAATGCAGGCTGTCAGCATCCTATGAAGAAGAAGACGGGAAAAAAAAACATGATGATTTTTATACATGTGGAGGTCTGTTGCTGATTGGCAGCCGATACACGATCAGAACCCAAGAAGATGACCTTCTCCGCTTGGTAGGACAGCTAGCCACTGGTCGCAGTGCTGAGAATCCCACATGCGAATGAGACAAGAAGCGCGGGCCACGTATAGCGGCGGAAGCGAAAGACCACTTATACCATGCATCTGCATACAGCCCCCAGGTTTGGTGGGGGAGCAGGGGCGGGCAGCTTGCCACAAACCACTCTGGAAAACCAGCACCTACCCTGTTTTACCCAGAGGATTTGAACCTTAGAGGGGCTTACACCCGTGAAGATAGATGGGACACCACCCTCTGGGGGGGTGGTTTAAAAAATGTGGGAGAAATAGCTAAATGGTTTAGGATGACATTTTTTTCAGGAGGACCAATATAGGGCTTAGAACCACCTATGTCCAGGACAGCTACAGGGGTGAGAGCCTGATGCTCGCTTCATTGAGTGACCTTACATAATGGTTTATTTGCCATTTCAAAGGCATACATTTCAGACCTTTGACAAAACATCTAATCTACAAATGGGATGTTCAATTCATTATATGAAAAAAAAAACAAGCAAGACACAAGATAGTTGAACGAAATGGGTTAAAAGGAGATGAAAAAATCGGAATCCCTAAAAGCCGGAGGCAGGCTCTGTGGTACAAAATAAACTGTGCATGTTTCTCGGTAACGTTATGGATGTAATGAAGGTTGCAGAGATGCCAGGCTCCAGTCTAGCGATGTGTCATCCGCTGATTCAACAGACACAACAGAGGCTCATTATGGACGGAGCCCGGGGTGACCTGTCAGCCACAGTAGCATCTAGCTGCCGTCTTCCTGCCAGCAAAGATGATCTGTCACTTAGGTGAGTCCAACAGCAGCTGGATATTCATGCTCGTAGCACAGCAAGCTAAGTCTACACTGGAATGCTAATTCCGTAAATGGAGGAAACGTGCAAAACATGCTCAGCAGTAGTGAACGCACACATTTTTATCGATGAAATTTGTTCAGATGTAGCCGAGTTCTACTTACTGAAATGCTTTTGTGGTAGTACCAATATATTTATTCTTTTTTTAAGAATAATCTAGCCAATTCCAGTCAAAGCTCACAGTTTATTTTGTATGTAATCTGTACTGTTTTTGTTCTGTTGTACTGCAATGTCCCGGAGAGACACCCACTGCCGGAAACAAATTCCTTGAGTGTGCCACACGCACACTTGGCCGATAAACCTGATTCTGATGTGGCACCCTAGGCGTGTTTCATCGCTGGCGGCAAACGGCCTGTTGAGTCAGCGCCACCTCTGAAGATGTGCGCTGTAGATGGCCACCGGGTTGCCTAATGGGTTGACCAGCATCGGATCTACAGAAAGTTGCTTGTCCTGACAGTATCTTACGGTGGGAAGATTCCGCCGTGTTCCGGCGTAATAAACGGCCAAAGTGGCCCCGTACCTTATTAGCCACATCCTGCACGGGGGCTGGCAGACGAGCGCCAGAGAGGCTTGTTTATCCGCGTCTCCCACTTTCAATGGCATCACGAATCGGCCTGCGGGTTGGGCAGCGGGAAGCTGCTTATCTGCTAGGAATCCTCACAGACTGAAGCTCTGGGGAGGAGATCCGATGGAGAAGAAGAAGAGGAGCGAAGGAGAGGAGGAAACATTCACGCGCGGGCGGCCGATATGGGGACCCTGCATTTCTGCATGAAGCCTCCCTTCATCTCTGTACTCAAACCCCCTGCTCTTTAAAGTTTTTATTTTGTTATTTCCAGAGTCAGGCGGGTAGTTCTGCGGTCCTTCGCTAGGGTAAGCAGTGCAGAAAAACAAAGGATACCCACATTAAATATTTCAAACTGCTTGGATGGCATTCTGAGGCTCCATTTTTAGATGCTTTCAGGATCATCAGTATATGCCAACATGACAAATATTCAGGAAAAACACCAGGTAGTGCAAATTTAAAATGATGCACAAAGAAAGCAACTGGTCATACTTTTAATAATAAAATAACTTTCCAAACATTTATCCTGGTCATGGTCATAGTTATGGTACAAAATGTTCAGGTAAAACAGGCATACTTCACTTCTGACTTGAGGCAACTGTCAGTTTTTTTGCAAAAAAGGTACCGAAATATGCATTACTTTACATTAAGCCTAACACACTTTTTTTCCTTGCATATTTCTGAAATGAATTTCTGTGCAGATAGCAAACTAGTATTCACTGTTTATAACGTGCGCGCCCAAGGTCACCTCGGCTAAGTATGCTGAATGTAAATGTGAGAAAGGGTGCCGGAAGCATACAAACCAAGGCCTATTAAAATCTCAAACCCCATCTGATAAGGCGCAGCGGCGCAGAGCTTCTGGCTCCACCTCCTCCTACGTGTTTCTATTTTAGGTCCTTAAAAATAAACTCTCATCTCCGCATTTCAGTTGAGGCAGGGAACACCATACCGACCACCGGCTTAGGATCGAGACCTGCTATCTCAAATGCTACTGCATCGCACACGGGTACAGTGGGTGTCAGGGGGTTCTTTACCTGTGCTGGTCCACATGAAGTACCAGCCCCAGCTGAAAGCTGATTGGCCCCTGGAGTGCCCCCTTCCCTGTCACTCATTGATTCAAAACATTTGATTGGCTAATGATAAGGTTGGCTCCTCTGCATGAATTATGGCCCTCCCCACCTTAAAAATCCTACAATATCCCCTGCTTCTTGGTCCTTTGCGGATGCCGGACATACGCGTGCTGACAGAGGCTCTTCCAGTGAATGATTAGCACCTCCAGCTCCCCCAGACCTGGATTCCAGGCCTGCCAGGCTGAATTAGTGTGTCCACGACACGAAGGCCTGCGGACCTAGCGCTGGCACAGCCTCACACTCGCGCTGCCAGCTGCTCCACACTGCAAACTCCCCCCGGCTGAGGTGCCAAGCTCCCGCTGTGACAATGAAACGGGTGCCAGCACACGCGATGCCTTACTGTCCCCAGTAGATCTTCCCCGATTCTATGCGGGCTCCTCGTGGGGAGGGGGACCGCCACTCAGGGCCACACATGAGACCTCAAATAAATATTCCTCACAAATATAGGTGTGTCTCGATTTGCATGAGCAATCCGTCCCACAAACAAACCCTTATTTCAGTCGGATTTCACATAAGTGTAATTTACCCACCCCCCCAGTGCCATTGAAGACACCTTATAACAGTGTTTCTCAACCCAATCCCCGGGGAACCCAAGACAGTCCATATTTTTGCTCACATCCAGCTCCCATCATGCCTGTATCAGGTACTCGGGGTTCTTGATTGGCTGGGAGCTGGGAGGGAACAAAAATGTGGACTGTCTGAGGGTCTGCAAGGACTAGATTGAGAAAAACAGCCTTATAGGAAAGAAGACATAAACCAGAAATATACAAATAATACACGATAAGCAACACATAAAATAAATGAAAAGACAAAGTACGTAAGTACGGGAGCAGGTGTATGTCGCTTTTAGCATTAGTGCTTGCCTAAACCCTATGTTTCACGGATATTTTTTGCGTATATCCGGATTTACAAAAGCTGGATTTACATAAGTAGAGAGCTGCCTGTTTACAGTGAGAGCCTGCTATCCTGGCCACAAAAGTTTTATTCAGCATTATAGAATTTTTCAGTATGGCCACTGAAGGCAAAGTGAACTCCCTTCCCAAAATTCCAGGTGACGTTGTCGGCTTCTTGCCGCAGACGATGGCTCTTTAATACGTACATCAGTCAGGGTGACAGCTGATGTCAGGTGTTAAGCACCCTCTCCATGCAGTCTGACACCGAGAGGTAAAAAGCAATCAACACCCATCCAAGAACCATTACTCATGCGACGTCTCCTTCGTTGCCGGGCTTGTGATTAATTAGAAATGCTAAGCATACAACGACGTTTAATTACTGTACTGCCCATACAGTACAGCAGCGTGACAAATCGAACCGGAAACTTAACGTGCAAATAACTAAAGTGCAAAGTGGGGTGTGGTGTTTCAGGAAGGGGGAGTTTCACAGTGTCACTCCTCCCCCCCTTTTGGGCCCTGGATCGGCCCCCGGGAGCCCACGCGCCTGTCCTACATACTCAAGCAGACGGGATCATTCCCAAAGCCTCCCACCCATCGCCACCAGCAGAAAGGACGGCTTCCTTTCATGCTTACTTAGCGTGGGCCCTCCTGTCCTGTTGCTGGCCAAGCCAGACTCTCCGGGAAAAATACCACAGAATACACCACTATAAAATCTGCAGCGCCTTTATACCGATCATTGTGTCCTTTCCCCTCCGCATCTCTCCCTGTCAGGCATGAAACACTGACTGGTCAAAAGCAATATTAATCCTGAGTGAATGGTGTGAAACATGCGGCGCTCCGAAGCCCTCAGGATTATCCGTGTCCCACGCGTTTCCAAAGCAGGGAAATTTTTTTTTAAATGAAATTACGTTGCCAAGCAAACATTCCAGTGGGACCAAAAGGATTGGCCAGAACAATTAGCGAGCGCTAAAGCGATTGGACGTGGTTGAGGACAGCAGCAGAGCCAAAGCCTCTTGTGACAGGGGCGGGGGACGAGCGTCGCCCCCTAGTGGGATCAGTGCTGTCGGGGAAAAAGCCAGCTCTCAGTGATTGTCAGAAATTGGATCAGTATTCCTTGGACGCGTGTGGTTTTCCCACCGAGCGAAGCCGGAGCGGACTTTCATCGCCGGCGGTTCATCGCCGTCCGCATTCTGATACGCTCCGGCACATTTGTTAGGAATCCGGGCTCCTAGGAAGGTGCTGGAATTTAAATACACCCCCTCATTAAGCACGGCCTGAAATCCTCCAGAGCTGCTGGCCACGCTCACAAAGGCCGGTAATGAGGTCCACCCTCCCCGCCGCAGGCCCGCTGAATTACCAGGTGCTCCGTGTGAGCGGAGCCAGTCGGTGCCCATGGGGGACGTTGTCACGATCCAGCCAGAAGAGTGTCACCGCGGTGAATCAAACCGTGTGATTGGACAGGAAGGATCGCATTACCCGTGGGGCGGGATTTCCTTTTGAGGAATTATGGGCTTGAGCAGGAAAAGAGATCAAAATGTGGCTACATTCAAGAAAACAAAACGACGAGCTGTTTCAATGGACGTGAACATCAACAACAAAGCCTGGGTTATGGGACAGAAGGAATCAGGACATGAGACAGATCAGTTCATGACAAGAGACAAATGAAACAGCAGCCCTGGTCAGCTGACTTGCCAGGTAGCTTTTGTATGGTAATAGATTCTTAAAGTAACTGTACGTTAAAAATGAATGGCAAATCCGAAAACATGAAAATCTGTGACTTGACCTAGTACTACTGATTCGTAACTCTAGTGATTCTTAAATGTAGTACTGAAGTTGTAAATGCATAAAATGTAATTAGCTATTGCAACCTGAACATCATAAACTTGTTAATTAGGATCTATAATTTTAGAAATGTGGATTGTACTAGTGAAATTTAAGTGGCAGGGACAAGTAGACTGCAACTCTGAGCAGGGATCTGCATCATCATCATCAAGGGCGTAACTTTGGTTTGAACATTGGGGGGGTTGAGGTCCTCACCCATTTAGGGGGAGACATGATTATTGGGGGGGTCATGACCCCCCTAACCCCCCCGGAAATTACGCCCCTGATCATCATGACATTTAAGTACGATAACTTTAGCTATAAACTTATCAATACATTCTCGACTCACGTAAAACTGACTTCCACCAAAAAATACCCACAATACATAGAGCTTACAGATGCACTAATGCAAATGCGTGAGTCAATAACTGCTTGTGTTTCTCCTAAAAATAACGGTGTACGTAATTTTTCCAATAATGGTCTAATTATGTTTACATACACCCTTCAAAAGACTCTTCAAAAAATTTGTACTAATGTTTGATCCTGTAGTATGACACAGATGGAGGTTTTATGGGCTGCTGTGTTCTGATTAAAGGGGCGGCAGGCTACAGAGACAGCCATGTCACTGATACACTCCAAAATTATCCGCAGACTCGCAAGCTGTCCATCCAAATGGCACAGATGCTCGACAAAAAAAAAATACCCATCTACAGTCAAAATTCTGTCTAGCCATTGACTTTTATAAATAAATGCACATCAAGCCTATCCCAGCATCCATTATGACATTGTTTAAAACTAGGCAGGAGATTTATGCGAAACAAATAATATTTTAACCTCACAACAATCTCGCTGACTCTGTTTCATGAGGCTATAAGCAGAGGCTTTAATGCACAGGCTTACCCACGCTATGGCCCAGGGCCTTCCGCTAGCAATAACATTTTAAAGCCCCCGGTTGAAAACTACACCATCGTAGAACATGGTAGGGGGGCCTCTGAAAAGGCAAATAGCCCAGGGGCCTCTGACCACGTTAATGTGCCTCTGGCTGTAAGCACCACCTCATCATTTAGCTACATTAGCTACGTAGCGCTATACTGCGCCTTGGTTTGCTAGTGTATAACATGCTGAACATGCATATTGTGGTCCGTGAGAGTTCACATGCAAAACTGCAGGGGGCAAAGTGTTTTTGAGGCATGGTCAAATGTCATTTGTGTTATGAGAGGACATCTGTGGTGACAATAACGATGATGGTACTGGTAGGGGTGGTGTTGATGGTTTTACGTGATAAATCTATGTTGCTACCTGCCCAACCCTAACTTAACTATCAACTATTTCCGAATAAAAAGTTTCTCAGGGGGAAAAAAACGAAATAGCTGAAACATGAATTTTTATATGGATACAATGTGTACGGATGGAAATGGGAAGAGATCTTCTCCACCATCAAATTCTATCATCTCTTCACATCTTCACTGCTGGATAATTCATGTTTCCTTTGATCGCAGGTAAACCTGTCTGTAGCACATCAAAGGACCCCACTGTTCATAATTCAGGAAGGAAGCCGCCATCTAATTTACGCGACGTTTACCCCGTCACCCTCATTTACTGCACACTTGGGTCTCGGGGACATCATTTTAATTCACGTCTGCTGCTGAAATGGCTAAATTGTATGGCTCCAAAGATAGCCTAGCATGAACGTACATGATTGATAACTGTAGAGATAATTAATCTGTTAAACAGTCACTGTGAAATGGCAATTAGATAACATTCGATAAGCACTGGGGAGGGTATCTCTTAAAATGACTATATTGGTGGAAAATTACTTTTTTTTAAGCCAATTCCATACTGGTTAAGATTTTTGTCCCTGTTTTCAACCATATATATATATATATATATATATATGTATAAAAATATATAGATGTTTAACAATGTGCAAAGCACTTAATTTTCCTCACCTTCCAAACGGATAATTTCTGATTTACGTACAATAATAAATGGGCAACCCAATTATCAGCATCAGCACATCACATAGCTGCGAAAGAGGGGGGAGGACGAGGAAAACAGATCCGGTTTTTTAGTTTAGCTAAAGTGTGGTCCGTTTCTTTTCATGGACTGTTGTGTGCGGCCTCACACGAGGAGATGTTTCTCCTCACTTCATAGTGACAAGGGAAAAGGCTTGTTTAGTCTTATTGTGCTAAACTGGCAGGCCTGTTGTCTGCAGTATGTCAGAAGTGATCCAGAGTTGTGGAATGTTTTCTTACGTGGCTGTGTTTACCTCTGAAATATAAGCTGACAGCATTTCAAAAGGAATAGCATTTCTGAAGACAGGATTTAACACAAATGTCTTAATATATTAATAATTTGTTGCCCTGACTCGACTGTGTGCTGACCCATCACCTCATCAATCCGGAGTTTATCATCGGCTGTGGAGGACTGAAGCTCTTAAACCCCACAAAATGTACTCCTGCGGTCCTCCGTGATAAGTGAGAGCCATTTCTTCAAAGCACTCCAAAGCTGTGGCACCTGCAATTCAGTACAGTTTGGTCTGATGTGTATCTTTCTGTCAGCCAACTCTGAGGGAAAGACTGATGTATTCTAGTGCCAGTTCAGAGACCAGTCTAAACTTCTAACATTTTTCTGGGGTTCGAGAACAATTTCCTCAATAAAATGTCCATGTGTCCGTCCATCTACCCATCATTACAGAACCCTTTGGCCTGTTTCCAGTTGAATGTACCACAAAGATAATTCAGCTTGAAGATGGAAAACCTTCTAGAATCTGTCTGGAACACACATCCATCCCTCTTCTAGCCACTTATCCACTACAGGCTCCAGGAGAATCTGGAGCTTATCTCTACTGGGAATGAATGAGAACGAAGGAGATATGCTGAATACGGCATAGCATCATTGTCCAATGAAAAACACTTACCTCCAAATAATCAGTATTTCAGGAGCGGGGAAAAAAACACATTTTCTCAGAACCCGGCTTTACAAAATAAACTAAAATAAAATAATGAGACACTCTTAGCTTCACAGATAGAAACCGACCTTTACACAGTCATCAGTGAACAGTGTTATGATTTAAATGGCTGAGTTACAATGGAGATGCATTCCAATGACCCCATCGTACCTTGTAAGCCAAGACATGGCCTAGCCTACCCAGGAGTCTTAAAGAATGGTGATCAGTATGCGGTATAGTATACTGTATAGTAAGTAGTATACTGTGATTTCTTAATAACAAACTACAGTACATAATATAGCAACAGACCAATTTTCAGTACCATACTGTATAAACTATATATGTATTTATTAATTACAATACTGTATTGCACAGTAAAATGCAAAGTAAAAGAATATGGCAAATTCGTAGCCTGCATGCACTGTAAAGGGGAGTCATAAATGTAATGACCTGGAAATGTTGTTAGGTTTGTCTGCCATGCTATTGTCATCGTAAGATCGAAAAATCGTAAGGTCGAACCATCGTAACTCGGGGACCATATATATTCACATTTAACGATGTTAGCTAGCTAGCTATCTAGCTATCAGCGTTAACTTTTTAAAATCAGCAGTATAAACTAATTCACACAAATGACCAACATGACTACAAACGTCAGTGCAAAAATAAATATTAGTTATATAGTCGGCATCATAAATCATCTTTTGATGGGTGTATTACATCTGTAGTCGAAAATCAAAATCATCAAGAAAGTGAACACGAGTGATTTTCTTTGTTCAGCGACAATATGTAGATTTAATCTTTGTGGATTTTCATGGTAACACCTTGATTGATTGGTCTGGCCTGGCACTTTTTATGTTAGAATTGATAGTGAAATCACTTCGGAGATCTTCGCCTTCATGCAAGAAAGCCACATTTTCTCAAGAGGATCATTTCCCTTGATTAAAATATAAAGCGCATTGTGACTCCGCACCCTGTCCCCTGCATCTTTTTGCTAGACCCCCCTTCAGTCAGTCGCAGATCTTGTCCTTCAAGTGCCCAGTTCATGGTGCATATCCTTCCTGTTAAATTCCATGATAAATCTGTATGCAAAGTATCAGTGGCATATGAGTCTGTTGTTGATGGAAATGTGACATTTACGATGTGCCTCTCTTACTCTAAACAAACAAAATGTAAGCAGAAACAAAGCTTTTGGTATAATTAGTCCCTAGCTGTTGAATTAGTCACACACTCGAGCTGCCTGTCAGATGAATCCTGAACGCAAGATGTCTTCAGAGTCACATCCTTTGGAGAGGCAGGGAAATCAAGATCATTAACTCATCAGAATGACAGTGTCCACCTTCCATAACAAACACTTACACGATGCATGTGCTCCACATTACCAGGTCAAATTCAATTTAATGTTTTTAAATAGCACCTTTCACAACACAGCCATCCCAAGGCACTTGACGAGAGTATATGGCAATCCATTATTACACTGTTTATGCAAAATGGTGCATGAAACTGGGAAAGGGGAATGAAAGAATGCCACAAACAATGAAGGATACATACAGGGGGAATGATCTTCCTTTGATAAAAGCAGGATGTAGCACTGTGGTCATTGGGTCCATCAGCGAGCTGGTTCTCCAAGCAAATCACATGCCGAATGAAGCAGATGTCAGCGTACGAGAGAAACCCTAGATACAATCCAGCATGGAAGCCTCGGCCTCCCTCCCTCACGTTCTTAAAGCTGCTTGTGAAAGCTCAACAAGTGGCTGCTCTAAATAACTAACTGTAAAAATAGATTGAGACCGAATAAGGGCGGGACTCACAGCCTTGGCCAGAGCTGTGAGGTTTTAACAAGGTAACGTACAAGCAGGGGGCTGATCTGATGCTCACTGAGAAACAGGAGGAATAAATGACCAGTGAGGCAATTTGGTTTAACATGGCACTGCTTGGTAACTCACAGCAACATGGCATTGGTCAAGAGCTCTGCAAACTCACAGCAACACAGCAATGGTCAGCAGCTGTGCTAATTCACAGTAACACAGCAGTGGTCAACAGCTGGGCTGACTCACGGTGCATATTGCTCACATTTGTAAAGGTAATTTACTCAGGGATGACACTTAATGTCAATATTTAATTAATAAATGTACTGGTCGTTTGCCAGGACTACTGGCAAACAACAAATAAACAAATAACCTACAAATAAAACAACAACATAAGAAACACTTTTTGTCACTCCGTGACAAAAAGAGTTAAGCACCCGGAAGGTAAGATGCGATTTGGATGTAATTTGGTACACATGCAGACCAGTGATGGGTATACAAATGATTTGATTTGCAATGAGCTGGGATGTATAGTCACCAGACACAGAGGATGCCTCACAGACATAGACAACATTACCAGTAATTGAGGGAGTTTGATAGGGGTCACATTGTAGGTTTGCATGAGGCTGGGTGGTCATTTGGTGCAATTGCCCGGCATGTGGGGCATGTAGATGTTACAGTCGCTCGATGTTTGAACCAATGGGCACGTGAGGGCACCCACACAAGGCGTCGTATTGTGTGCCAAGCATTAGAGAATCCCATGACATCTGCGCCTGCCATCCGGACACAGGTATTCCATTATGTTATTGTTATTTTGAGCTGCTGCTCAAATTGTAATAATATTGTGGGTTTTCATGAGGCCGGGTACCTTGTGTGTCTCTCTGCAACACCCCTTGTCATTCCACACCGTGTCTCGCCGACTGGCATCAGCTGGACTTCGGATTCACCGTTCCATGAGACAGCACCCTGGTACAGTCTTACAACAAGTCAACGCCCGCCCACACACGGCACGTGTGTCTTTGGACTGCCTACGTCATGTTGAGGTCCTCCCATGGCCAGCCAGGTCCCCCAATCTTTCCCCAATCTAACATGTCTGGGATCAGCTTGGACATCATCTCAGACGCAGGGCCAATCTGCAGGATCTAAAGGGCCAGTGACAACCCTTGTAGGCCAATTTGCCGCAGGAGATGATACAATGGCTTCCACACTATATTGCTGCATGTATTCAGGCCTGGTGGGGTGCCACCCCAACTGACATGAGACCAGCAGTGTGCCCATACTGCCAACTCTGTTATCTGTTTGATCTCATAATATAATCATTGTGATACAGTCACACGACTTTTCACCACAGATTCATTTCATTTCCACCACTCCGTCTGGGTGCTTAGCTTTTTTGTATATTGAGTGTACACTGAAATATTACAAATTCAGGGTCAGGTTTTCTGGGAATTAATTTCTAAAGGAGCTTTAAAGGGTGAGGTGCGCTACAGATACGCATATGTGAAGAGTCATTTTCGCAGCCAGTTGAATAAGCATTTTAAATCATGCCTAGAATTTCAGGTCAGGGGTTAGATCATGGTACGAAGTAGTGCATTAAAAACTATTTAAGAGTTATGCAGATTTCAGGGAGCATTACAAACATGACTGTTTTTTTTAATCTATTAAAACCCTCTTGTAACCAATTGAGGAAAGCTTTTCCTGGGTTATGCTCATGAAGAAGCCAAATGCTATTTTTCCAGACTGGAATGAAAGCTTGTTACAAGCCAGGCAGAAAACTCTTGTTTCTCGGTGAAGGACAGAAGAATAGACAGATTCAATTCAATTCAATTTAATTTATTTTTATATAGCACCTTTCACAACAAACCCAAGGCACTTTACATGAATGAGTGGTGATACATTACAACATCATTAAGGGAGTGCAATACAAAGCAGGGAAACGGAAAGATAAAGTAATGAAAGAAAGAAAGCCGGAAGACAACAAAGGAGAGGAACCAAACATTAGCAGGCAGAGGTGGATAGTTCAGGTCCAGAAAGTAAAAATATGGACCAAAATTTTGAGTATAAAGAGTCACAGTCAAGGGCGGAACGGTGGTGCAGTGGGTAGCACTGTCGCCTCACACCTCTGGGACCAGGGTTCGAATCCGGCCCAGTTCCATGTGTGT
>JAODKL010000081.1:6621378-6638388 GCA_026780765.1 Petrocephalus schoutedeni | reverse complement strand
CACATTCCATCTCCAACATATTTGCATGGGAGATCACATCCCCCTTCCAGGAGGAGATAAGGAGGAGCAGGCTCTCCATTCAGCATTTACCACACATTCCATCTCCAACACATTTGCCTGGGAGATCACATCCCCCATCCAGGAGGAGATAAGGAGGAGCAGGCTCTCCATTCAGCGTTTACCACACATTCCATCTCCAACATATTTGCATGGGAGATCACATCCCCCTTCCAGGAGGAGATAAGGAGGAGCAGGCTCTCCTCTCACATGCGGTGGCCTCCCTGATGCCTTAACCTTATTACTCTTCCTTTCATGGTGTCACCTATGACCTACACTGGATATACGGTCCCCAGACCCATGACTTATGTTCCATTTATGAGACACTGGTGTCGAACTTGAACTTTACTAGGGCTGAATCTCAGGGGAACTTGGTGCGTCTGCAACACTGTGTGTCATACGTCAAGAGTGTGTGTCCTCCTTTACCAGTTACCAGTTTCAGAAACAGTTACTGGGATACTGTTGTGGAAATCAGAAGTATATAAAGAACATAAATAAGTAGCTTAAATTACAGCAAATTGAACAATATTCCTCCCGGAATTAGCGTCTAAAAATGGAATCATACCATTGATGGGACAAATATGGCCCCCCCACCAATATTCTGTGAATTAATACGAATTAAATAAACGTGGTCTCCCTTGGATGGGAGTAAACATATCACCAGGGAATGGACGGTGCTCTCACTGTGCACAGTGCATCATCACATCCGTTATTCTAATCAATACACTCCACCTGATTCCTTACTGACAACTTTGTATTTTCCAGGTGAGGAAGAGCTCAGTGTTCACAACAAACATATTCTTCCCACCCCCGATCTGAGGTTAAACGCTTGTCACCCGTAGGTCACAGAAAGTCATTAAAGGCGTCAGGCTTCCAATTCTCCAGCAGGGCTGTGACGCCAGCTCCCAGGAGGGTCCTGACCTTGTCTTTGCTGGGGCACAAACTTGTCCGCTGGGACGAGGGTGAGATGTTTGTTGAGGCTGCTTGCGGGTGAAAACCTCGCTCTGGGATCACTGGAACTGATGCTGAAGCGTTTCTCTGATGGGGGGGTGGGTGGGGAGCGGGTGTACAGCTTTGGATGTTTTTTGAAAAGCGTTTGGATCTGGAAAGCTAATGATCCATTCAGACTAAGAGGGGGAAAAACAAAACTTCAGGCGGGGTGGAAGAGATTTTCTTTGACAGTTATTTACAAACCAAGGCAACTGAGCTGATAAAATACAGAATCCTAAACATAAATGGAAACAAGATGGCAATCCACAAACGCAGAAATGGGACACGTGTTGAAAGACAAAATGCACATCAGTGTATAAGGTAGATAGTTGTACAAATGGTCAGTTATTAAGTTAGAAAAACCAAAAAGATAAAGCTTTATAAGGTGACATCTTCTGGGGTCGAGGATGATGTCATCATTGCTGGCCTTCTCATTTGGTGACCATGTGGAGGGGCAGATTGAGCCGGTTGCCATGGGTCCATGAAGCAGAAAATGCAGGGTTGCCCACACTGACGCATCTGGCATGACACTAACGCTTTCAGACTGTCACGGTCACGCAAGAAAGCTTACGACAAATCTATATCATACCATTATAAACCTAAAATTAGCTGCATCAAAAGCACTGGGGTGTAACACTGTTTACAAGTTAGTAAAACTGTCAAAACGTAAGTGTGAATGCGTGTGCAGACTTATCTCGAAATGAAAATCTCACACCAGCCAGCTGACCAAAGTTGGCAACCATGGAAAGTAGTACAGATGCCACACAGCATTTGGAGATACGGCGGCCAGAAGGCAGTGTGGTCCAGATGTGTCCGGGAAAGGTCTGAGACGCGGCACGTCCTAAAGCCAACAGGAAGTGAACTGCATTCAGTATGTTCTACCATTAAGATTTGCACTATGCTGGCCTGCAGATAGGGGCAGCTATGCATGCTAAACACCAAGAACACCAAACAAATCCATCTGCTTCGATGCCCAGCTTTGTACTCACTGCATGTGTCACTGTCATACCTGCTAAGCATCCTGATTTCAAGCTCCCATAATAACTTTACCTTGCTTGAACCCAAACTGTGCTTTTACTCTGTATTATTAATGAATGGTATGCCACTATGAACTCTGAGCACAGTTAATTGCTTTCTGCAATTAACGATTACAGCTTTGGAGGATGTATGTGTGTGGGACTGTGTCTATGGATGGATTTGCCTTCCTACCCATGGAGTGGATAGGAAGGCATGGAGGGTCTGATCGGGAGGTCGTTAGTTCAGATCCCAGGGTCACAGAGTGATGTCACCATTGGTGCCTATTTTCTCAAATGCACATCACTTTGGATTAAAGGGTCTTATAAATAAAAATGTTATGAACCTGTTCAGTTAGATTTGACAATGTATATATTTTACTGCACGTCCCCTTTGTGAAAACTTTGCCAAATGCACGCAAACATAAAGACATCTTGATCCCAGAACCCCCCCACAGAGTGTGTGTGTGTACTGCTGACATTAGTCATACTTTAACAAAAACAGGAGAGCGAGGCAGGGCCTAGCTGTTAAATGTGCCTGAGTTTATACCCCACAGAGGAGCAGCTTGTCTCCCCACCTGGAGGAATGGATTATAGGGATCTAGCAGATAAATCACTGCAGAGTCTTGGAGGAGTCTTATGTTATCTGAGGACATCTGAAAATGAGTTTACTGTAAAATCTCAACTTTTACTTCCGCACATTCATTGATCCGCACACTCATCGATCAAATACCACAGTTATATATATATATATATATATATCCCCACACAATCATGGCTTCTGTGGGGGTGTGGCGCGGCGCAGCAGGCTAAGCCATGCTGCCTGTAATCGGCAAGTCGCCGGTTTGAGCCCATCCTTGGCAAAATAGCCACATATCTGTGGGCCCTTGAGTAAGGCCATTAAACCCCAGCCACGGGGAGGCAGGTGCCAGGAGACAGATCCCATGCTGTGAGGCCCAGACTTGCTCTCACCTCCATCTGTGTCTCAATAAGTGTCACGGCCTCCCGTCCGGTCCTCCTGTGTGCCACGCCCCTCGCTGCCCTCGTGTGGAATTCTAGTGTCTGCCCCAGCCGTGTCGTGTTATTTGTTCATTAGTGTTGTGTATATTAGTCCGCGTTAAGTCTTTCCCCAGTCTGGTCATTAAAGTTACGTGTGTTTCCCTGCATGTTCTGTTGTTGGAGTCTGTTTCGCATCGCCTGTTCGCCCGTTCCCCGCCTTCGTGACAATAAGGGCAAGATGAGGTAGGCATAAAGAGAACTTCCCCAAAGGGATCAATGTAGCATCATTATATATTATCTATACCAAAAATACATATTTAAAAAAAGCATTTCTTTCTCACGTGCTCAGGGTATGTCATTATAAGAGTTTGATCTATTTGGTCAGAATTTGAATTCTTCATTGTCGTTGTATGGAGAATGTTCATGGGTGTTTATGCTGCAAATCATTCTGGGAAACGTCCACCGGACTGCTGCCGGTGTCCTTTTACATACATCCATGTTGCACCAGTTCTTCCACTTGAAAGACCCATTAATATTTCACAGGCATAAGGGTAGCCCATTGGGCAGAGCCTGCATGTGTGAGAGAGGCTCTTAACTGATGATGATCTCAGCCAGTCAGTTCAGAGAACTGCCTCGCTTTCCCCTCATTACCCTGTAAAGATCCTCATATGTCCAGCGAGCAGGTCATACTGAGCACGCATGCCCGGTTAAAAGGCCAGGAGATCAGAAGATCACGCAGCATGGCCGTGTTTGGGGGCGAGGAAGGCTTCGTTAAACTAAAAATGAGCCTTTTACAAAAGCAAACCAAAGAAGTCAGCCTATAAACTGCTGAAACATAGCCGAGAGTACAAAGCAGACCCCCTCCATTCCATCCCAGCTTCAAAACCAACACTCCAAGCCACCTTGGAGATATTTACCTAACAAGACCCACCTGGGCTTCATTTTCTCAGTTACCTGGAGGCTCAAGTAACTATAGCAACAAGGAGGCGCTCCCCAAACCGTGCATGAACCTGTATGCTGCCTCCTGCTGGTTGACTCATGTTATGCAGCTATTGCATTGTTTTTATGGATGGACTACATATTATTCGACTTAGATGCTAGAAGGAATACAGAGCTTTGCTGGATGACAGTGATGTTGATGATGATGAGAAACACGCCGATAATTCTATATCACTACAACAATCAGGCTAGGCTAATATCACGCAGCACCACTTCCTTAAGTTAAGGTCTGATTTTCTGTAACGTGTCGCTGTTACGGTGTGGAATCGCTTCTTTGATTGACTATTGTTTTGGTGATGGTGCAATTAACTGGCGATAAAACGGCACTACAGCCTTGATTGGGATTGTGGCTCTACTGTTCCAAAAAATGGATGGATTTAGTGATGAGGGTCCTGATCAGCCAGGCAGATTATGATAAGCAATCAAAATATATGTCAATATATATATATATATATACAAATCAACAGATAATCAGCAGATTTGGACTTTTTTTAAATTATATTTTACAGTGAAATAAAACAACAACTATGGGATTTTGTCAGATAATAAGGATTCATGTTGATTTACGGACAGTGATTTTATTCAATAAGGTTTAGAAAGATACATTCAAATACTGTATCCAGAACTTAAACACTTAGTGTAAGGAATCCACTCGCAGAGTGTTGTTTCAGCAAAACGACGGTTTATTAGAACAGCAAAAGTAGTATGATGTGATACTGCAGACATATACCGGGTATTGAAAAGCAGCTCAAATACAAATTAGGGAGAGTTCCTTACCCCCATGTATACCCCAAAAAGACCCTCCCCAACAAGGTATTGTGTATAGGTGAGAGAATTTGCATTTAAAGGATGGCCTCCTGGAGTGTGAGGATCCTGAGGCTGGATGAATCAGGACAGGATGGAGACTTGGGAGCCCAATCACTTTGATCTTATCGCCTGACTGGTGCCAAACTGAAGCCCCATTCTCCCTCTGGCTTCCTTATCAGGAATTGCTATTACTGTCTGTATTTAAATGACCAAGAACATTGGGGCATCTTTGGTACTTTTCCTTACACTAAGCGTACATATGTTATGTGTGTGTCTGTGTGTGTGTGTATGTTACACACGCATGTGCACGTAACGCCGACACCCCCACAAACGCCAGAAGGGTAGCACAAACACCTGTTGTAATATGCTTCCCCCCAGCCCCTGTGTCCGCATCCTGTTTAAAACCATTAGTCCCTTAATACCTCCTGATCGTAACACATACAGTGTCAATAATTAACAAGGGGATGATGAGCCTTTTATTAAAGAAACATGCTGCTTTTATTAAAAATGAATGCCACGGCACTCAGGCTGCAGGTCTCTCTTCCTTCCTCGGCTGATGATCTCACTATTTCTCCTCCAGCTCCCATGCATGTACTGTCTCTAACCTCACGGCGGTTCCACTTACCTTTGCTTGCCTTCCTCACGTGGGAAGCGAGGCAAGGGGTGTATCACGGGGATTATGATGCCTCACCCCCAAAGCCCCCAGAAATCTCATAATCCCCCTCCGGAATCTCGTAATCTTGGTTACGTTGTTAGTAAAATTCCCGTTGGCTGGGCGTCACCGGCAAACTCGGTTAAATGGCAGACATTGTTGCTGACTGTTTTAAAGGGAGTGAACTGTTTGCTTTTAATCCGGGATGTTCTTTGGAATTATTTGCTCCGTGGTCTGCTGGGCCGGCGAAGCATATTTATATCTGCGATAAAGTGGGTATTCAAACGCACGTGTCTTCAGCACTGCTGGCTCACACTGGTTGGCGCCGTGAAGTCGGTGGCGATAATGGAGGTGCTGGTATTTAAAGCATAGCAGAAGGAGCGTGACCCCACAGTTGTGAGATAATTTTCACCTCATCTCCCTTGCTGTACACATTCATAAGCCATGACCCATTTCCACAGACTCCAACAGCAAATGCTCCCGTAGTCAGAGCGGCATCATGGCAAACTCATTTAAATACATGCACATCCCTGAATGTTGAAACAGTGTCATTTTTTTCTGGAGACACATGATTTTAATTTGAGAATCACAACATTTATTTGGTAAGTGAAGGCTGATTTCTCCAGTTTATTAGATAAGGACATGTTCGCGTACAGACGGGTGGCATGGAGAATACTGAGATGTCTTCATCGGACTTAGCGCGGCAGAAAAAAAAAATCAAATAAAACAATAAAGAGCAAGCTAATCTTGTGGAAGAAAACCAATTAAAACGCCAACAAATATATTTTTAGTCACGTACTGTATGGCAGAAGAGATGAATTGATTTTATCGTCTTCTGGTATTTTTAGGAGGGGCACTTCACAATTTAGCAGACACTTTGAATGTGTGAGGTGCTGGGGGCGTCTTTGTGCGGTGAGGTGCAGGTGTTATGGCTTTTGCCCTGTGTTAGAGCTTCGGCTGGGATGTTTCGCCTCTGTGCCAGCGACTGCCCACACAAAGGAGTGGCTTCCTGCCCAGCTGTCCGGCAGCATTCAAAGCGGCAGCCGGAGCTCGCTTTAATCTTCAGTCCCGTGCAGTTCCAAATCTTGATGGCCAGCGGCGTGGCTCAGCCTCTCTCCTGGACCCAGTGCCACGTTCACAGAGAGGACATGCGTGCAGGAGATAGCCTCCATTGATCAGGGCCCAGATATGGGGACTCATCTGATAAAAGTTACCAAGCCAGTTTCCAGTCCCTTAATGGAGTAGATGAGAAAAGAGAGAGGAAAGATACTATTCAATTAATACTCTGCTTTGATGTATGTGTATGTGATCAGAAATTTCATTTAATGCTGAGATGAAGCTCACACTCAGTTATTGCCTCATTCTCATGCATAACACAAAGAAGCTAATTAGCACATGCGTGATACCTAATAATGGAGTTTCAGAAGTAAAGCAAAAGAGGAGTCGATCACGGTGTGCTGTTTCTGTACCTGTCTTCTTGCCATGATGAGATTGTAGATGTGGCACATAGAGGCGGGTGCGGCGTGTACACAGGACATAGGGGGGGGGGGGGGCATGTCATCAGCGCTGTTATCATGCCCCGTTTTGCCGTCTGATGTGTGAGCGTGTTCCCAGGGAACTTGTGCCCTGGACTGGCATCCCACCATGGACGTCTCTTTTGTGCTTCGAAGGATTAGTACAATGTTTCTCACCCCAGTACTCAGGGATCCCCAGACTGTCCGCATTTTTGCTTCCTCCCAGCTTCCAGCACGCCTGAACCAATCAATCGAGAGCACAGGTAGCCTGCTGGGAGCTGGGAGGGAGCGAAAAGGTGAACCGTCTGGGGATTCGTGCGGACTGGATTCGGAAACACTGGCTTTACAAAAGGAACTCCACCAGCTCAAGGGAAACGCCTTATTCCCACTGCAGCAGCTTCCCCGAAGGACACTTGTACCGTCTATGACGGGACGGCACAGGTCCCGGGGAGCCCTGAACATCTCTTTATCTTGAATGACACCTCCTCTGGTCCCGCTGTTCCCCCCCATAACATCAGGAGGAATACGGAGCGAATCAGCTGGCTGATCCCGGCTCAGGGGCGGCCGCGCGGGACAAAGGCGTCGCCAGGCTCATGACGTCATCGGATAGATCCCACAAAAGACAAAGCTCCCAAGTGAGGAAGCGGTGTGGACGCATGACCCACATGAAGCAGCATGTCGGGAAAATTGGCGCCGAGTCGTATTTTTGACATTAAAATGAAATATACTGTTATGGCACATCAGGCATTTTAAAGGCTGAATATATGTTCACATGAACGGGCTGGGAGGTCTCTGTCTTCCCGGGCCAAGGGCAGGTCCGGCTCCTTACAGCTGCCGTCTCTCTCCTTGCCTTTTTTTCAGATCTATCTGCACATATATAGACCAGTTTAATGCTTTAGTGTCTCCGGGTTGCATTAAAAAGAGTCGATTTTAGGGAGCGTCTCTTCAGCTCAGTCCAGACATGAACCTCCCATGTCTCACTGGGTGCTCAGCAAAGATACACACCACTTTTAATGGCTCCTCTTTCTAAACGTCTGAAGAACAATTATGCCGTAGAAAAAGTGTCACTGGGAGTTACAATGAGCGCAACCGATGCAATTACATTTTAAAATGTTAAATATTTGAGCTATTTGCTATAAATCATCTTGCATCAAACCTTTAGAGCTGGTAGTTAAGATCCTTGGAGCCTGTATGTTTTCCTGGAGGGTAAGATCCTTGGAGCCTGTATGTTTTCCTGGAGGGTAAGATCCTTGGAGCCTGTATGTTTTCTTGGAGGGTAAGATCCTTGGAGCCTGCATGTTTTCCAGGAGGCTAAGATCCTTGGAGCCTGTATGTTTTCCTGGAGGGTAAGAGCCTCTGAGCCTCTTGTCCTCCTGAAGGTTATGATTGTTGGAACCTGCATGGTCTCTTGCTGTCGGACAGGTTTCGAAGGACATGCAATCAGGACAGACGCCATCTCTAAATTACCCATAGTGTATGATTATGTGTGTGTGTGTGTGTCTGCGTGCTCAGTGATGGACTGGCATCCCATCCAGGAGATACCCCTCCCGTGTCCTACCCCTCCCACATGACCCTGAGCAGGACAATTGGCTAGAAGATGGATGGATACAGCACATATAAGTCAAAATATATGACATATCTATATGTGTGTGTGCGCGTGTATAATATATATATCTATAATTTTTTTTTTAATGAATGGCAGCACCAGAATGATTCAGATTATTACAGATAGGGTAAAGTGAATTCTTTGGTACTTTATTTACAGTCGCCGGGTCGCACTCAAGCTGACGTTGTGAACCGCAACTGAGACTTTCACAGCTGATTTACGGGGGATATAAAAAAGAAAAGAAAAAAGGACAAAATCACCCGAGCATAAGAAGCCAATTATCGCCCACGGAATACAGTTATCCAATTAAAAGCTATGAGCTCTCAGTAATATTAATACAAATGATTAGGGGGAAATCTGGCTTTAAATTGGGCTAGTGTATAACTTAGTATGGTATAAGAAAGTTTAGAGTAGCCCTAGGCGTCAAAGCGGCGCAGGAAAACTAACAAACGGACTTGTTGCCATTATCTGTGCTAAATTAAACGGAGGTAATTACCCCCATAAAACAAAAGGCACCAGGTTTGTTTTTTACTCTCAACATTAAAACCTCCACATCACGTTGCTACAGCTGCTTTATAATCTCCTCAACCTGTCATTTAACAGTAAGTAAAAATGGGGGGGGGGCATTAAAATTCACATCAAATATGTACACTTATGTGGAATTATGGACTTTATTCAGCAATAAAAAATATACACAAAGGAAAAACAACTTTCCCATTATCTGTATAGAAGGTTTTTTTTTTTTCTTCCAAAATTATTTTTTTTCCACTTGTAGAACCCAGTGAAAAAGGGCAGTCAGCTTTACCGCGATAGAAACCGCGGCATGGCAGCAAAGCTTTCACCTTTATTTTTGAGTAAAGCGGGCGGGACGCGGCTATCTCTACAGGCCTCCCGCCTAGGTGGCCTCGTCCAGTTCAGATTCGCCTAGCAGCTCAGCCAGCTTGTGGAACTCGGGCCCCAGGTCGTCCAGGTAGCTGTAATCGTGCTCTGAGGAGGCACCAGCCAGGTCCAGTGAGCTGACAGAGCCCGTGGGCGAGCCGCGGCCCTCGTACGCGTACGTCTGCAGTGAGTCGTAGGGCGGCACGCTGGTGTCCACGTCGGCCTCAGCCAGTCGCTGCTCCAGGTAGGCGTGGACGTCCTCCTCGTCCAGGAGTGGCGAGGGGCTCCGCCGCCTTCTGCTCTCCCGTCGCTCCTCTGGCACGACGTCCCGGCGGAAGTGCAGGTCCTCGGCGCCGGCGGGGTTGCGCAGCGCGGAGATGTCGAAGGCCTCGGTGTCCTCCTCTCCGCCGCCCTCGTCGTCGTACGTCACCACGTTCTCCCGCACGTCCTCCTCGGAGATGATGAGAGGCTCCTTCTTGCCCTTCTTACTCCGGAGTGTGATGAAGAGGACCACGATCGCTGCGGAGGAAGCATCACATGCATCATGTCACCCCAATCACGTTAGTGATCATGACCACAATCACGACAGTGCCGTCTTATTACCTTACACCAAATTATAGCACTATTTGCTCACAATCACAACAGAATCTGTAACTCATGATAGCGTCTTACTCACAATCATTATAGCGCCTTACTCACAATCATGGTAGTGCCATTAACTCACAATCATGACAGCGCTGTCAGCTCACAATCACAAAAGCACCAGCTCACAACCACCATATAGCCATTAGATAGTAATTTCAATAGCACTGTTAGCTCATGATCACAAGAGATGATTTTACATGGCTGGAGGGGATGGACTGTATGTTTTCCTGGAGGGTAAGAGCCTCTGAGCCTCTTGTCCTCCTGAAGGTTATGATCGTTGGAACCTGCCCGCCCCGCCCCCCTCCCCGGGAGTTACACTCCTGCTCTGTCCCTCCCCAGCCCCGACCATCTCTCCTCACCAAGAGCCCGCTGCCCGTTTCGACCCCCAGCCTTTCCCTCAGAATGGGCCTCCCTTGTTTTTCCTTGTACTCCGCATAAATTTCCGGTTCCATCCTCCCGTCCCCTCATGTCGTTTGGCTCTGTTAGCTGGTTCCGGACCAGAGCAAGTCTTTTGGCATCGAACAGCTCAATATTACTGTGTGACATCTGTCAGATAAAAATTGTAACTTTTTTTGTGAGCTCATCCATTTCCTTTGAGTCTTCACTCACTCAGTAAAATAGCACTGATAAAAAAAGAGCCTCAGAGCAATTTATTCAATAGAATCTGTCATTGTTTCCAGCTCCACACAAGCCTGGCCTTTTATTCGGTCAATGTTCCCCTTCCTGCAGAACATGCCGGAATGTTTCTCTTTTCCCTCCCCGGCCTTTGAGAAAGCGCAGTGAAGCACGGCATCGCGAGTTGGGTACGGCCACTGCAGGCTGAGTGCTGGCAACCCCCCCGGCAGAAAGCACTCCGAACCTCAATGGGCAGAGACAGAGCATGCCCCCCCCCCGGGCTTACTAAGGGCCGCTGGCTTCCCCACTCCTGCTCCGAGATCCACACGCTTGAATTGACTCTTTGTGAGGAAGGCATGGGCGAGGTGCACCATGGATGTCTCCATCTTCATGTATGTGCAGAGCTATGCTCTCTAAATGGAACATTTGACTCCGAGTAACCCAATTCTGAGAAATAAAACTGCACTGTTGGGGGAGGGAGGGGGCTTGGTTATTTCTACTCTAGGGGGAGGGGGTGTCACCTTCCACTCCAGACCATAAATGCTCACACCTGCCCACCCCCGATTTCTACATACGGATGTGTCTAGGGGTCTTTTGGTAGACTGGCAGAGACTTGGGCAGACACAAAGATATGTGTCACAGTCACATGCAGAGTGAGCGGGGGTCTTATTTACGTACTGATGCCAGTGATTCTGGCATAGGAATCGTGACCTGTAGGTAAACGGTGTGGCAGGTGCTTTGTGTACTGGAATACATTCCTCAGAGCTGAGCTATATTTAACTATTACAGTCCCTTATCGGCATGACTGGAGATGAAAAATGGTTTTGACTGACAAATCGTGGGAGATTTCGCTGTCTCCCAAACTTTGAGCCCCGGAAGCACGTCTGCTGTCTGCAGGTGTTTATCTTCCTCATCTTGATTCATTCCAATTCCTTCCGGATCCTTCCAAGCTGAAAGCTGTCTCTCCACCCAGTGACGTTACCATGAAATGAGGAGGCAAACTGTGATGTATCACCTTCACACGTAGATGATCTCATTGACACTTTCCAGAAGCTGTCTGGTGTGTCTCTGTTCTGTGTTGTAGAAGTTTGATTGTCTTTTGCTAACGACGTTGTTCTGTTCTGCACTCGAATACCACATTAGGTCCTCATTTTTTCTCCCAGGTCTGCAGGCATTTAAAGGGCTACCGCCCAATCTCTGCTTGAATCAGGGTCGGCCCGAGCCTTTATAGGCCCTAAGCAGAATTTGATTTGGGGGCCCCCCACCACCTACTGTACATCAGGATATCTTGATATTTCAAGTGTTCGTGGGGGCCCCCTGGTGCTGTGGGGGCCCCAAGCAGCCGCTTAGTTCGCTTATGCCTTGGGCCGGCTCTGGCTTGAATCTATCATTTTATTTTGCACACCGCTGCCTCCTGTGTCTCCCCCGAATGTTCACCTTTGACCTCCACAGTATCGGTGTCAATAGATGGGGGGGTGGAGTACTCACCCAGCAAGATGGCGACGCAGAGCAGGATGGCGATGACGGCTCCCGTGCTGAGCCCTGCTGCGGACAGGAAGGCAGGGGCCTGGCAGACGCGCGCCTTGCCGGACCCGCTACCGCCACACGCGCACACCCGCAGCGTCAGCGTGCTGGTGCTGCTCAGCTCCGGCTCGCCGCCGTCCCAGATCACAATGGGTAGCAGGTAGGACTCTTGGGCCGCCTTGCTGTAGCCGCGGCGTCTGGCCACAATGCTAGCGCTGTTGTCTGTGGGCCCAAAGAGACGAGCGGTCAGTATTCATAGTCTCTGGACTGCCAGTGCTGGCCCTGTCACCCCCGGCTCCTTTGTCTCCTCAGGATAAACCCACAAACCATTATCTCTCCTAATAGAGCCCTCTCCCTCAGAAAGCCCTCCCAGACACTATAGTGCCTCATGAAACGTGACTTTTTAAACCACAGACCTGAAACAAACTAGGGCGTCCCTTCAGAATCAGAATTCGGAAGGATCTTTACTGGCTAACTGTGTCTTGCCGGGTGTGTCCAGGTATAACATTCAACATGCAAGACAACCCAAGACAATTCACAAGTATGTGCATGTGAAAATTTACACAAACTGTTAACATTAGACATACGGAAGTGTCTATGTACAGCCAAAAGCAACCTGACGTGGAATGAACAGAATAAACAAACAAATACATAGATATGCAGATGAATGAATACGCAAATTAACAAATAATTTTATGAACACACATATAAGTAAACTGCAGTCATACTTTCATACATCTCTCCCCAACGACAGATGATGCATCTGATCGTAAGCTACCCAGATCCGGATCCTGATCATTCACAGAACCGATGGCCTGGCCCAATTCAGCATTCATGAGCAACTCTGAACCCCTGGCACACTTTGACGCGCCCTCCCGAATACGCCCAGACACTTCACGACTGTCAACAAGTCAATAATTCACAGCACGTACGCAAGTCTACAGGTACCCATAACAAAGCCGCGTTCTAACACTAACAGCCCAGCTTCCTACGAATAAATAAATTCAACCCACAGCTAAGATTTTACTTCTCCTATTAACTAACAAAGACATTTTGAGTCGGTTTTCCCATCATTGGCCCCTTAGCAAAGAAAACACAGACGCGGCGTGATACCAAACAGCTTAACCCGGTAGAGAGGCAGCGGGGGATGCAGCAGCATTCATTACGCCCGAGACGCGGCTTTACGTCGACGGGAAATACAGTTTATTCTATTACAAATGTGAACGGATACCGAAAATGTGTCACCGTGTCGCTGACTAAAGGGGAAAAAAGGTTTGTTTCCGTAACTGATATTTAAGCACTTAACTCGTGCTTTAGTGAGTATGCAAACAGGTGACGGTGCCTATGATATTTTCTCAGCTGATACGCGTTCCAAGTGACATTTTCACGGTGAATTAATGTAGCAGCCTATTTCCTGAGGGAATACACATTTGATACCTCCCTCATATCATAGGAAGAATTACTGAATATGTCCCACTTCAAAAATAAACAAAGGCTAGCTAAGACGGCTTCCGCAGATGATTACACTCGACACTTGCTAGAATATTCATTTGAGGATGCATAAATTAGTACATAAAAACTTTCTTCTTAACTGCACTTTCTAAGATGTGTGAAGTCTCGATTGATCCAATATTCTCTGATTAAAATTCCGTAACTTTGAACTGAGGCCTACTGACAAGGATTCTGACACTAGTTAATGCTCACACGTGTGGACTTGTCTATGTTTTCAATGCTCTGTCATAAATTGTCGAAGATATGAATGAGAGCCTATTGACAAGAATACTGGCATTAGTTAATGGTCACACTATTGTGGATCTGTTTGTGCCTTCAGAATAGTGTGATAAATTGTCAGAGGTTTCAATGGAGGCCTACTGGTGAGGATACTGATCTTAGATAACCTCCAGGGGGGAAACTTTCCATAAGGCAAGAGTAGGAAGCTGGCTGGGGCCCCAAATCTAAAGGCCCCGTGAAGGCAGAATTTCCAGAAGCTAAATTACAGAATATAACATATTGTGCTAATGCCTGTCATCTGCATTTTTAGCGACATCCAGGCCACTTTGACACTTTGCAGCACCCAGCTTTCTTATACTGTAACACTAGTGTCTACCGGTTGTTTCACTGTTAGGCAAACTGACACAAAGTAGCCGAACAAGAAAAAAATGGTGCAAAGATGCAGGACACAAAATACATATCTTTTGTCTTTGATCCTATCCCGCTAGAGCTGTAGACAAATTGCAGACAGACGTGGAGCACTCTGCCCCACCTGGATCGGTGGGTTTTACTAGTGGCACCCCGCACTCTGATTAGGGCATTATTGATGTTCCATCATTTTAAATTTCCCGTAGTTTCTCTTTTGGCTCCCAGTAAAATAGCTCAAATGGCCAACTTAGGGGCCTCCTACCCCTGCAATGTCTAGCTGCATTTTGTCCTCAAAAGGACAAACACCAGTTACAATGTGTCCACGAAAGCAAAAAGACCTGCCTTTCATTTATTGAACAAAATTACTTCTTTATTCATGAAAGTACATTCAGCCTTCTGTCCACTAAATGCAAGGGGCTGATATCAATTCCTTGCACAAAATGAAACATTCCTTTTGATTTCTGTACACAGAGAAAGTCTTTATGTTTCTGTGGACATGCTGCAAGTGCAGTTTGTCTTTCTGACTAGATTTCGTCATTAAATAATGCTTTCTGTGGCACAGAAGGTATTTTGCGCACGTAAATGAGCGCTTGTACTTGGCGCGCCATATTAATGTGTGCCTGTCTGGGTCTTCAGAGAACAGTCCTAAATTGTCAAAGGTTTGAACTGAGGCCTACTGATGTCAGTTAATGTCTGCGCTTTCAGAGTATTTGTCGAAAATTTGTCAAGTGGCTGTGTCACAGTTGGGCTGCAATGAAAACAGCTACACTAACGGGAAAAATGCATTAAGAGGGATGAGCTAAAAGCCAGCCTCTGGACTGTGTGAAGCGTGGTGAGCTAAAAGCCAGCCTCTGGACTGTGTGGTCCAGTGACCACTATAGCAATCTCCTCAGGTGACCTTCCCGTGGTCCATGAAAGAGGAGGCTGGGAAGGAAGGAGACAAAAAGGTAATCGTTGGACTAACCCTGTTTGACGGCAAACAGCCAAATGTGTGTGCATGTGTCACTGCGGGACTTCCCATAATCCTGGCCAAACACCCCAGAAGCTCGCAGATATAAAGGCTCGCTGGGGCAGAGTATCATCACTGAGACCTTTGAAATAAATCCCTCAGAGTGTGTGTGTGTATGTGCGTGTGTGCTTTATTTTGTGAAATTGCAACACTACAGCTATGAGTCAACTGTCGTAACATCATACGACAGGACACATAGTTTACAAATCCTTCGAAAGCATGAAGTAACCTAAGTTTACACTGAAGCTCTATCATTGATGTAAATGTTACATGCAATGTTTCCCAACTCAGTCCTTAGGCACCCCAAGACTGCCCAGATGTTTGCTCCTTCTCAGTGCCCAACAAATCAAGAAACACCGAATATTTAGTACAGGTGTGCGGGAAGCAAAAACTTGGGCTCTCTGGGGGGTCCCTGAGGAACGGTTTAGGAAACACTGGTATAATGTATACAATGCATAAATATAATTGAACTTTGGTTCATCAGTCTTCATGAGTGTTTAATCAGTCAATATAAATCACTTTATATAATGCAAAATAGCATTATAGAAACATAAAGAACTCCACAGACCTCAGCTGACTTACTATAGAGTTTCAGTTTCAGAATTGTCAAGTGAGTAGTGCTGCCAACTAAGCTGGCATAATGTACTTCTGCATGTTTTAATTCCCAAAATAATAATGCATGGTTATCTGTGTTAAGAAGAACAGTCTATTACTATATTTAATAAGTCTGAATTATGAAGTTAGCGAACTAAAGTAGCTACACTTCAGTATAAGCGTAATGATGGTGATGTGAAAAGCATTTCAGGGTGACAAATGATGATGCGTGATTCATGCGGTACCTTCGTTGTCTTTAAGCGTGAAGTTGGGGTTGGTCGGGAGATCGCTCGGCAGCGAGAACGAGAAGCGCCCGTTGGCGAAGTTGTCCTCGTCAGATGGCCGCACGGTCATGATCACCTTTCGGGGCAGAGAAACACTTCATGGGGGTGTGACAGCGAACGGCTGGACTAAGTGCCGACACAGACTTCGGTGAGAGGGTTAGGAGCGGAGGCTCTGAAGCATTCTGTCTGCTGCTGATCATTCATGGTATCTTACCTGCATGAATCAGCATTGTGTCTGCTGCTGATCATTCATGGTGTCTTAGCTGCATGAATCAGCATTGTGTCTGTGGCTGATCATTCATGGTATCTTACCTGCATGAATCAGCATTGTGTCTGCTGCTGATCATTCATGGTATCTTACCTGCATGAATCAGCATTGTGTCTGTGGCTGATCATTCATGGTATCCTAGCAGCAGGAATCAGCATTGTGTCTGTGGGTGATCATTCATGGTATCCTAGCAGCAGGAATCAGCATTGTGTCTGTGGGTGATCATTCATGGTATCCTAGCTGCATGAATCAGCATTGTGTCTGTGGCTGATCATTTATGGTATCCTAGCTGCAGGAATCAGCATTGTGTCTGTGGCTGATCATTCATGGTATCCTAGGTGCAGGAATCAGCATTGTGTCTGTGGCTGATCATTCATGGTATCTTGCCTGCATGAATCGCATCGTGTCTGCGGCTG
>JAODKL010000081.1:6575265-6601661 GCA_026780765.1 Petrocephalus schoutedeni | reverse complement strand
AAATACACATTTTTATCTGGAAAACATGCACATAGTTTAAAAGGTAGGCTAACTTTAAATGGTTTTGATGTTAAAATGAAGTAGTCTATATGAGTATTACGTACAGAGTAGAACACAACGTGGTGGCGCTTGAATGAACGTGAATGCGACATGATGACGCAATTGATATGCAAATTATGTGTCGTCATCTACCGATATCTAGCGACTTTCTGGGTAC
Organism: Petrocephalus schoutedeni; assembly: GCA_026780765.1. Lineage (NCBI taxonomy): Eukaryota > Metazoa > Chordata > Actinopteri > Osteoglossiformes > Mormyridae > Petrocephalus > Petrocephalus schoutedeni. Next base: position 6,601,444 of record JAODKL010000081.1, on the reverse strand, counting down.
AGTTTAGCGTACAGTTTAATCCGTGTTACCGCGTTAATTTTGACAGCCCTAGTTTAAAGCTGATCCTCCAGTTTAGGACGTCCAGTTGAGTCCACAGTTCTTGATGGTGAACCTCTGATTAGCTGCTAACCTCTGAGATTGCAATGGTAAGGAAGGTTTCAGAGATCTGTGCCATCCAGGGTGGAATTCTCCAGGTTGGAGGTAAGGCTGTCCTCCTTGCATTGCAAACAATCTTTACTTCCATCTTAGAGACAGGCATCATCCCAACTGACTGAAAGGCAGAACTTGTAGCAACTACAGGTGATTAATACTGCTCACAGTGCTGGGTAAGATGCTTGTGAGGGTCATTCTCAACAGCATCACTTGCTCACCTACCAGCAACTGGAACAGTCTTGTTTACCATCTACAACACCCTGGCACTGAGGGTTCTCATGAAGAGTAAAAGCAAATATCGGCAGAGTTTCTTTGTAGCCTTTTTTCGTAAAGCTTCCGACTAAGTTGATTGAGCTGCCCTTAGGACATCTTGAGACTTTGTGAGATCCTCCAAAATTGCTGGGAGTCAGGGCTGGCCTGTATGCTGGTACTGTGACTGATGTGCAGAGAACAGAATCTTTGGCTTGACACTGGGGTTTGTCAGGCATGTGTTGTCACCCCTAATCTGTTCAATGCTTGCTTATACTAGGTGTTGGGCAGGGTCATGGGGTCCAGCAGCTGTGGTGCAACTGATGGTGAAGAAAGTTTCACTGATCTTCACTTCACTTCCAACCAGCAGTTGGTCTGCCTTCCCAACGATCTGGATGCCTCGGCATTGACATTCATGTCTGATGACTGTTCCTATGAAGTCAGTAGATGGATTGGGAGAACATGGGGGGTCATGAGGTCGCTAGAAAGGAGTGTGTGCCACGCCCCATTTCTTTGTAAGAGGATGAAGGTCCAACTCTTTAGAGTCCTGATGCTCTATTTTGCCATATGGCTGTGAGACATGGACACTATCCAGTGACTGGACTCCTCTTGAACTGTGTCTCTTCGGTACCGCTAGTTTGACTTTGTGTTGACCAAGTGGTTGCTCAGGGAATGAGGCACAATACCCGCATTGTGAAGGAGCATGGCATGTGGCATGAGAGTTATCCGGCTTGCAGCATCCTCATTGCTGAGGACCCAAGTGGCTGGACCAGGCCAAGGGGATGCGCACATAACACCTGACTTCAGCAAATAAACAGCCATTGCCGGAGGGTGGGACTGGATCATATGTCAGCTTGGGGGATCACCAACCAGGATCTTGAGGTGTTTTGTCATGTGGTGGATGCTGCAACGCACTGTACTATACTCAGCAACAAAAAAAGTTAAGCATCCACATAGAGTGGTGGAAATGAAATGAATCTGTACATGGGAAAAGGTCATATGACTGTATCACAATGATAATAATATCAGCTCAAACGGACAACAGAGTTGGCAGTATGGGCACACTGCTGGTCCCATGTCAGTAGGGTATGGCACCCCCCTGGCCTGGATACATGCAGCGATACAGTGTGGAAGGGAGTCGTACAGCCATTGTATTCTCTCCTGCGGCAAGTTAGTTGACAGCCGTTGTTACTGCCCCTCGCTATCCTGAAGATTGGCACTGGGTCTGAGTTGACATCCAAGCTGATTTCACACATGTTCACTGGGGAAAGATCGGGGGACCTGGCTGGTCATGGGAGAACCTCAACATGACGCAGGCAGTCCAAAGACACACGTGCCATGTGTGTGGATAGGCGTTGTCTTGTCGAAAGACTGTACCAGGGTGCTGTCTCAGGAGGGGTAAGACATGTGGATGCAGGATGTCACTGATGTAGCGCTGTGCTGTCAGGGTCCCCCGAATCACTACCAGAGATGACCTGAAGTCAAACCCTATGACTCCCCACACCATGATACCAGGAGTAACACCGGTGTGTCTCTCCACAACATATGGCAGGATCGGTCCTCTCCCTTTATCATTAAAAAATAATAATAATAACAATAATAATGATAAAAAAATGAGACGTCTTAGTGAAGATGATAATTGCTACGCTCTATCTTGGACAACAGGAACTAGCATTTAGAGGACACTGAATCTGCAACAAGCCCTAATTTACTTAGAATTGTGTGTAACAGGTGCCAGCTTTGGCTGAATTCAATGCCATTCTTGCAGAACATCTGCCTTCATCCACTGTATTTACCGGTATGTTGAACACCATGTAAAATAATATTACATAACTAGCATTGGAGATGTGATTCAAAGTGAGATTGATGGTGAAATAAAATTGGCACAGTTTATATCAATACAAAGAGACAACACTACAGTCATATGTCGCTTAATGATCGGGATAGAAGAAATGCATTGTTAGACAATTTCATCGTTGTGTAAACATCACAGACAGTACTTACACAAACCTTGCTGGAATACCCTACTACACACCAAGATTACGCTATAAAATAGTACACTCTAAGATAACAATAAAAAGTGCATTTCAGTAAATACATATACCAGTAACACAGATGTTTTACACTCACTACTAAGTATTATACTTGTATGTACAGTACTTTTATAGGACGGGCAGTGCAGTACGTGCGCTTAGACCAGCATAATTACAAACACGTGAGTAATGCATAGCACTATGATGTTGCAATGTCACCAGGCGACAGGAAGTTTTCAGCTCCTTCACATTATAGTCTTATGGGACCACCGTAGTGCATGCGGTCCATTGTTTACAGAAACTTCATTAAGCAGTGCATGACTGTGCTGACACCTCAGCCGAAAATTACATTCTGCTTGGTGAAATTCTATTTCTACGGTAGTCCATAAAGTAAATGTCAGTCTTAATTTACAGTGACTTTTATTGTGTGCACTGCAAGATCTGAATTGTATTGAAACTGTGGATGCATTGAGAAGACCTTCAACCAGCAGATGCTGGCCCCCTAGTGGTAGTGATGGTGACCTCTACTGGTGTACTGCGTCTAATAGGCTTTATTTCCCAAGTCATTTTCCCACACATGGCTTCTGCCCATACTTCTCCATCTGCTTCTCAATGCTGTGATCAGACATGCTTCTGATCTGCTTATCAATGCTTCGTGGTGCCATCTTAAAGGGGAGGCAAACCTCTCTTCACGTTCCTGTTCTCTGTCTCTCAATTGCAGTCTAATTTAATTTGGCCAGTGTTTTTAATTCATTGGTCTTTTATGTGCTCAGTCATGATCTGAAAACTGAATTAATCACTGAAACAGACAGCTGTGCATTTTTACATGATTGATGGAAAAAGCTGTCTAGAACATTGATTTTGGCTTTTAAGAAAACCCTTTCCCCTTGAAAAATTAGTTTGTACCAGTAAATAATTAATTGGATTCCGAACTGACCCATAGCACATGATATTTGTATTAAACTCAGCTTAGAAATGTGCTATATGTTCAGGAAATATCCGCATTGCCTCTATCTTCTAAATGTTAATCCCAGACAAGGTCACCTGACATTAATCCCCAGCAGTACAAGGCTGGGGTACACCCCAGGTAGGGTACTATGCCATTATGGGGTGTGCACACACACACACCATTTAGTGACATTAGTTAGCTCAGCTGCCTTTTGTGGGAAAAACCCACATACTGGGAGCTTGGCACACAAAGTGAGAGTGAAATTCAAGCCCTCAATCCCAGAGATGCGAGGTGACAGGTCTGAGCACTGAGCCACCGTGCCAGCCATAGTTACACGCATCCCAGCCAAACGGCTCCACTTTCAGTTTCATTTCAAACGAGGATCTATTTATAGCCGCTGAGATGCATCGGTCGGGTCGGGCGTGACCGAGCTGCAGTCCCACTTCATAATAGCAGGGTGAGGGCGAGGAAGCCTCCCTGTTAATGCGCTTCTGAATAACAGAGGTGGGATCGCAATGATGACTGACCAAGAAGGCAGATTGCAAATACCAGCTTCTAAAGCACAGCAGGGTTTATCGCCTCAGCCCAGGATGCTGTGCAGCTCTGAAAGTTTGGGCCCTGTGCCTGCGTCTGGAAGGTTGTGGGTTTGAGTCCTACTGCTGGCAGAATAATCGCTTTGTCATTTGGTCCCTCAGCACTGCCCTTAACTGCTCTGGGGGAGCTGAACGCTGCCTGACCCCAAGCATTCCTGGCTAGGATCTTGCTTTCGACAAAACCATCTGCCACATAAATGTTCTGTCACCTAGCAGGGGTTTATTACACCCCAGGATTTAAGCTTGCTGCCAGACAAGGACTTCAGGCAGCTGACTGCTTTACTGATGCACCTTGCTTTACACTGCAGCACCCATCTGGGCTCTAACCTGCTCCCATTAAATCCACGTCCCTCTTGACCCTGCCATCAGCCACCAGATGACGCATCTTACGTGCATTTTAAACAGAGAACAGATATGCCTGATCTCTCTACAGCAGGGCTAGGCTTTGCAGTCTATTGGGGTAACCTTTTTTGGGGTAACCTTTAGGTCAGCTGTTCGAACCCAGGCGTGAGGACCCTTCAGCCAATCAGTCCTCTAATAAGTAATCTAATTAGGGAGTTGCAGCCTAAACCCGCACACACAGCGGCTCTTTTTACCCATCCCTGCTCTACAAGGACAGAGGTCCCTTGTCTGATCTCAATGCCAGCACCCCTGACCTGTGCCCATGATTCTTTTCCATGAATGAAAATATTAAATGTGTTATAGCACAATTCTTAAATTCTGTGTTATTTACATCAGAAGGTAGCTAATCCTATTCAGCCATAGAGGTATGAAAAGGTATGGCTTAGTGCTGAAAGTGTTAATATATATGATGGGCATTGTGACAAAATTCAAAGCACCTGCTGGGAAAAACAAACAAACAAAAAAAACGTCTGATTTTATTATGTTACGAATTAAAATTATGATGAACAAAAGCTGCCCCTGACTTTTGGGGTTATATCTCAAGCAGAGGTGATCCTTGATGATGCTATTTTAGATGTCTATGCCAATTTCCTCGGCAGCCTGCTTGCTGATGCATTTATAACTGTTTTCCCGAAATCCAGTAGGTTTTCTTGGCTGTATGATATTTATGAAAAAGAAAAAAATTGATCAGAATATAGCATACCTGACAGCCAACACTACGTCCACTGGCTCTTGAGCTGCTAACGGTGCAGATGAATGGCCCATTCATATCTCTATTCAGCCCTCTATTCATTTTGCTCTGTCTCGCTGCCACTGTTGGCCATTCATAACCGTGTTACGTTAGCCACTGATCCAATATTTTACTGATTATTTGTGAAGAGGAGTTTATACACACAAACAGTGGCCTTGGCCAGTTTGTTTACAGGGAAATCTAGGTTCTTTGAGGAAAGGGGTCCTCTTCCCAGCGACCAAAGTACAAACAAACATTTGTTTGTTTGTTTGTTCAGTCCCTCACTCTGATATTATTTATGGCGAGAGTAAGCGGAGACAAGTCGCAAACGAAAAGGAGGAATGGGATTAAGATGCCTGCTAGCTGACATGTGACACAGCTGCAGCATCCCCTGGAGTTTTGTGCCTGTTACGCAGCTACTCTGCCATTCCGATGGCTTTCAGAGTGAAGAAGAGAGGCTAATCCGTTAGCTTGCCACTAGCTCCACAGCATCACACTGCGGCACGTTCATCCCATGGCTTTTAATTAATCAGCCCTGATTGGCTGATAATTAGAGTCGTGATGTTTCACACGTCTGCCTGTTTAAGAGCTCTTAATATACTGTCTTGTGGCTGCTTTAAAAACACCTCCGGTGGACCGAAACTACCTCCGTCCATTTCAGGAGGCCCCTGTGAAACGGCATCAATCATGGGTTTGGTGTGGGACGCCGAGCCATCAAGTACCCCTCGAGGAGTAAAGGGAGAAGGGGAATGAGCTTCTGTATTGTTTGAGGAACATCAAGATGAGGCCACCTCAGCAGTCACACTGGAACTTCTGCTGACCAGCAGAGTCATGGTAATGTGGCGAAAGGGTAAGCGTCCCCCGAGGGATCACATTTATGAAAGCAAAAGTAACTGATGTTTATGACATTTCGGGGCATACTCAGTAAATTCACTGTACCTCTGTTATCAAACATCATAACATCATGCCTGCTGTTCATTACCACTGCACAGTCAGGCATTTTCTGTGTGCAGGAGAATAATGCCATGTCATGTGATTTGAGGTGGCCCAAAACATGTTGAATCCAGTTCTTAAGAAGAAGGGGAAAAAAAAGCCAGGGGTCATTGGAGAAGGTCAGATGTTCGTTAATTGATTTCCAGTACTAAAAGTGCAGTGTATGTCAGTGTATGTCAATGTATGTCAATGGTGGCATTCCATTGTTTTCCACCTTTAACATCCTCTCTGTTTTTCAAGAGAGCAAAATAAACTCAATGACAACAGCACATCAATAGTCACTATATAATCAATAACTCGCTGCGATAAGACTCCCCCTGGAATGCTCCTTGAAGAACAGCAAATGCCCTGCGCTTCGCCATTGACTCGTGCCGCTTCTGACTGACTTTGTCACTGGAAAACAAGCATGGCAGTTTCCAATGAAAAGCAATATACGAACGGGTGTATTTGGCAGTTCGAGATATAATAGCTACTCTCAGAGGCAGAACACTATTACCAGGCCAACAGGATGGAAAATATATAAACAAGCAAGCTAATAAAACAAGCTTAATCTTCTGCACAGACAAAGCACACGAGGGGGCAGGTTTCCCAGCGCCTTTCCTCTCCCCGTGTCGTAAGTGAGACTGTGGGGGCCTCCGCAGAAGGATTAATCCCCCTTAAAGCCCAGAGAGCGATGCTGCTGGTGTGCAGAGGTATTAGCAAAGAATGTGCACACAAATTAAAACACGGGCGCTCATTACCCAGCTTAAACTGCACAAGTTAAAGTTCGTACTGAGCATCGGTAACCCCCGACAGAAGATGAGACTCTCCATGCGGAATTGCCACGAAAAATGTCATAATGCAATCTTTAACGTTGTATTTATTTAGCAGATGATTTTATCTAAAGCAATGCACAACTGAGAAAGCGAGGTGGGGTGGCGCTGGGGGCAGGGGCTAAGGGCCTTGCTCAGTGCAATCACTCCAACAACCCAGCGATCTGAACTGGTAACCTTCCCACCACAGGCGCAGATTGCCATGCTCCCATCTTCAAGGACTTAAGATTTGTGTGCTTTGAGAAAGATTTCTGTTTTATTATTCTCTAGTAAATAGACGCAAGGGCACACAGCACAGATTTTTCTTAACACTGTAGGACCTTCTGCAGTGTGATTCAGAGCGATGGGAATGGACGGTAAAGAATACGCACTCTGTACGCACACCGTGTTTTGTGACCGGCAATAATGCTGATCCACTGCTGCATGGTAAATGATGTTACATGCAGCTGCATCGAATCCCCCCCCCCCCCCCCCCCCCCCCCCCCGCCTGTATGCGGTCTGCAGCAGAGAAGGAGACCTTAAATATCGCAGGAGTGATGAAAAGAGACAGCGAAAACATCAACCCACATTCCGGGCGAGAACCAAAGCATGTGTTGCGATCTCGAAAGGCACTGCTTAGATAGCAAAACATAAGCCTGATTCTCCAAACATAATCCTGCATTCAATCTTATTATCTCCATAGCTCCAGATGATAAAGTCGAAAAGAAAAAAGAAAAATCCAATTTACAAGCCGGTGAGTGATGGTAACACAGAAGGTATAATCCAGCGGAAGGAAGGCGATGAAAACGATGAGCCTGCTAATATTAACAGTTGCATGAGGTATCAAAGACTAAGGTCTGAATGCCTTACCCACGTCGGACATCTCGGCCACGGATGCGACAAATGGCCCGTCCGGGAACTTGGGGGCGTTGTCGTTGACATCCTGGACTTTGATGATGAATTCCGACTCGGGCTCGAGGGACCTGTTGGTGTGCCGGTCGATGGCTTGTGCGTGTAAGACGTAGTGCGCTTTCTTCTCGCGGTCCAGGCTCTTGGTGGCGTGGATGTCTCCTGTAACCTCGTTGATGAGGAAGATCGTTCCTGCTCCCTCGCCAGAGAGGAGGTATCTCACAGAGCCATCGCCTTTGTCCGAATTGGAGTGCAGCTGTAGTGTTTGTAACAAGAAAAGGACATCTTAGTTACACACTCACGCACTCACACACTCGTGTACACGTGTCTTACACAATAAACCACACACGACAGAGTTGTAAGAAGACGATGTCATGCTGAAAGCATTCCATTTTAAATAAGAATGATAATTCAAAACTCAGCATTCAGAAATGCATTTCTACTATTTTTAAACATGTCACTAAATTACGGCAGATTATAAACCCTACTATTCCTCATCAAAAAGAAAAGCCACTTGCATGGGTAATTATCCATGTGCAGAGGTTAAGTGGTATGACCCGTGACATGGACTAGATGTCGGAGACCTACACATGTGACCCTCACGGGATGTAAGATCCGCAGGGGGTGGGTGAATTTGCCTTGGGATTCTTCACTCCTTAATGGCAATGCATGAATGGCAGTAAATATCCGCAGAGCCCCATGGAAATAGGTAGTGAAGCAGAACCTGACAGTACCATTACTGACACAGGGGTGTTTCGCTCTATGATTTCAAACAGGAGCATTGGACAACGTGAGGCTTATCTGAAGGCCCCTCACACAGAAGGACATGCAGAAGGACATGGAAGCCTTGTTGGTGAAAACTGTCTGTGGTACTTGGCTTCAGAGGTGGCCTCAGGTGAGCCTGAGCATTTGTTCAGAATTTCACAGAGCTGTCTCTGTGGAAAGGACTTGCAGGCATGTGTCAGGCACTGTGACATTTTCAAGGCTAATTTACAGTTCCTGCAGTACCTGGCTGGAACAAATCTGCGCACTGGCTGAAATATAATTCTAACACTAGAGTGTATGCAGGGGCACGCATGGCAGTGGGGTGAGGGGGGTCATTACTCTAAACAGGTTAATCCAACTAATCCAGATTAGTCGCATTACAATGAGCTACATTATTGGAAAGTAAATGCATTATACTTTGTTGTTGGGGCAACAGAGACAAAACGATGAGCATTTGGATGTTTCAGTGCAAGTGACCACATCTGCTCACTTACACCTAGCACATTTACTACTACAATTAAAAATAATAATACATCTACATAAGAGTAATAGACTGTAAATGCCCTATTATAATGAAAGAGTGGCTTGAATTATTTTTCATTGTTCCTACTGTGAGGAAAAATTACTGATCCCATTAACTAAAATCACATAACAAAATTAAACTGACAACTCATAAATAATCATTTTGAGCGATATAGTTTACACTTATCTTTATTCAGACTCAGCTGAGAAAAAAAAAAACATTATTGAGGGCACAGCTTTCCTGGGATTTGAACTCATGACCTCAAAAAATAGAGACTGCTAAACTGCTATGTTAGCCGCTGTTACAATTATATTAGCATTTTGAATAATTCAAGATCCCCCCCCCCCCCCACCACCAAATGCAAACAAATTTCAAGCGACAGCGACACCGGCTGCACGAGACGATGGCTGCGTGCGCTTTCATCTACAGCATTTCTTCTGTCCGGCTCTTAGTTAATTACTTGTCTCTGGAAAGATAGGAACATATTGTAATGTCAAGGAGCCAGAAACGCTGACCCACAATGCAAAGCGAGCATTAGCGGAGCAGCCTGTGACTGGGAGGTTAAAGTCTGGGCTGTACCCTGTTCGGCGCGGCCGCCCGTCGTCGGCGTGAGAATGTCCTGCTGTATAAAGGGAGTGAAGTGTAATTTAGGGCCGCTGCTGTGGATTAAGGGGGGTCCGGGGAGCAGATAAATAATGAGTGTGCTTGTGGAAGTAAATGTTGTCTAAATGAATGCATAGGCACTCGCCGCCGTGCGCAGAAAAAGTTAACGCCAGTGGGGACGCGATGTCCTGGCTGCCGGGTAGAGATATCACACAGCCCTTGTGGTTTAATTAGGAATAGTTTGGAAGGAGGAAGAAGGGAGGGTCGCTCATGTCCACCTGACACCTTGCAGAGCCCGTATTGTGGGAAACCAGAGCACCATTAATGATGCTAATCGGTAGCTTTTGCTAGCAGGCTGCGTGCCGTACATCCAGGGCGGCGGGCCGGGCTCGCCTTCCGTCCTCACGCTGGTGCCGGCCCGGCGATTGACGCCAACACTCATTGAGACGGAAGTGCGCTGTCGTGGCTGCGGTTAAGTCCAGACACTGCGCTAAGATAAAGTTCAGAGCCGAGCAAAGGGAGCCGAGGTGAAGGGGATTTATAGCGGGAATGAGAAACGGTCCAGCGCTATATCAAACACGATATCAAACGAGCAGTGTAACAGTAGTGATATTTCACCGCGGCACAAATGAAGGCGTAGCGCGCGGGAAGATGGCGGTGCGGAGCGCTGTGTTCTCGCATCCTCAGGGGTGCGGGTTTCATCCCCACTCTCTTCGTGCTCTGCTATCCCTGGTGCTCTGCTTTCCCCGGCACTCTGCTTCTCTCCCTCAGTCCAAGGACTTGTCATGTGCGTGGGCTGGTATCTGCACTAAATTTTTAGGACAGGCGGAAGGCCCACCAATGCTTAGCGTCGCTTAAATCGCTACCATTCTCAATAAACACCAAACGGGATCGAGGATTAAACACAAATCCACAGTCAATAGAAGCATATGGAAAATAAAACTGTTTATTGTGGCAAATATGCAGAATTCCTAATCGTATGTCTGGTAAAAAACTAATTTTATAGAGCATCAAAGCGCCTGCAATGTTCATAACACATAGTTATCCTAGATATTTTCATTAATATGCTAATTCAGAGTCATCTGAGCAGAAAATATTAGATTAACATGAACAGATAAATGATACTTTTCCCACATCTCACAACTGCCGTATCTCAGGCATAAGGCATAGCCTGGTCACACACACACGTGCACACACACACACGTGCGCACACACACGCGCTGCTGGCTTTGAAGTACTGGGTAAAAACAGAGGACAGTTATGATGGCCCAGAGGTGGGTAATCCAGGTCCAGACAGTTAAAGTCCAGACAAAGATTTTGATTCAACCAACCACTTGAGCATAAAGAGTCACAGTCACAGAGTACTCAGCTGGTTGGTTGAATCTGGACTTTTACTCTCCGGACCTCTGCGATGGCCTGGGACTCACTCGAACCCGAGTCATTGGATTGGATGTATTGGAGGTTACAGCCATTCAAAACCCAGTGACTCTCACCAGGCTATGTGATGTAAAATATGGATGCCAAACTACTGCTGATAAAGAGAATGTTCCAAACATGATGACCTCATCATGTAGCCACTTTCATTAGCTTTATGGTGCGTTCCATCATCCCGACTAAGTCGTAAATCCTGAGACATCACAACCGACCAATTTCCTATTCGAGCTACACATCTCAGAACAAACATGGCTGCCTCCACGAATACGCCGATATTGTCATGATCTCAGCACAAAAGCTCATGGAAAGACATTTATTACTTAACAATATAAACGTTTTTAAAATAGAGAAGCAGCGAAACACTTATTATTGAATGTGCAAGCTGCCGTGTTGAAAATGACGTCACGGGGAATCTCATACAACAAAATTCTCTCCGACTTCAACCTCGGAAAAGGGGCGTGTTTCCGACAGGAAGTGACATTTTCATGACGTTTTTGTCCAAGTTGCGACTCGGAGAGAGATAAAAGAATGCAGGATTAATGCTAACTAGGAGCCCTGCTGAAGAGGACCTTCCTGCCACCAGGGCTCCACAATTATCTTACACGGAATAATCTCGGTTGTTGCAAACTAGCGAGCATCCCGCTGGGAAGGACTGTGCCTTCGGGCTTCTGAAGGCGAAGGCGAACTCTGTGAACCTCCAACTAAACATACAGAGAAATATGCAAAAATCAATGAAACGCTTTGATTTTTTAGTTTTAATGAAGAACACACTAAGAACCATGAGAGGGGAAAAAGTAGAAGAAAAAAAAAGAAAAAAAATTGTGATGAAGAGCTTGGCTTTCAGGGGCACTGCTGACCCGCTGTGTTATATATCAGCACTCTCCCAGTCCCTATTCTGTGCAGATGTGCCCGCAAGGAGATAAACGTCTGGAGGACGGAGAAGCAGCCATGAATATGGAGTAGAACAATGCAGCGATACCCCAGAGCAAGGTACTTAACCTAAATGGCTCGGGTACAAATCCAGCTTTATGACTGAATAGCACAATGGGCAGGCACTGAAGGGGGCAAGGTGTGACCGACAGCAGCGTTATTATTTCAACGTCCATTCAAGGTTGCAACAGGAATTTTGCTGCTTTCCAGCTTCTAGGCAGCATGTTCTCTTCAAAGCCTTGAATAGAGGAAAATCGACCAAGAATTGGGCTACTTTACATTTAATTATTTAACAAGAAACAGTTGCTGAATTCGCTGTACTATGCACTGGTGCCCTGCCAGGGTGAGGGGGGGTTTGTGTATGAGGGTAGCTGAGGCTTAGGGTGGCCTGAGTTACTGTCTCCTGTCCAGATCACCAATGGCAAGCAGGCCTTTGCAGTGGCGCCAGCAATGTAGGGTCATGTTGATGGAGGATGACAGTGGGGGCAATCTGCCTATTTCAAAGTGAGTGGAAGAAGGTAACACACCATTTTCTACGCAGGAAATGAACAAGAAGGAAGAAATGTGAGTTTCGTAGTCAAGAAGAACATTGCAAAGGATGTGTATGGATACAACAAAATGACTGACCAGCTGATGCCCCTCTGAATCCATGGAATCCCCCGATATGATGGTCACACAGGTGCACCAATAACCAATGGGCACAAAGAAAGAGTTTTACAACCAGGTTCTGGATGAAATAGACAGGACAGGTGAACAAGACACATCCCCTAGTAAATGGAGTCTAGAAAGCCAAATCCGGAAAATCGCTTGGCCAGTATGGTTTTTGAAACGGAACAAGCTGAACTAATGAACCAACGACATGATCGTTACACTTGTAAGAGGACAACTAGCAGCAAGATGGACTCCATGGGTTGGTAGACCAACAAACTTTTTTGCTGAACCATGAGCCTTAGCTTTGAAGAGGAGCGTATGCCTTGTTCACACATTCGGGAATGTGTTTATAGCAGTTTGCTGGTGCAGATATGTTCATGCCTGCTTGGTCTCGTGTATCAGTTTGCATATGCATGTTGTACAGGCTTGGGTTTGTTGATGTAAATGCTTCTGGGGATACAGCAGCCTGTACATTTCCTGACAAGGAATTAAAGCTGCACTCTCCCCAGACAGACAGCCCCCCCAGTGGGGCTCCAGTGTATCTGGACAGGGTCGAACTTCTCCTCACATGATGTGAGCACCTTCGGGGGGGGTTGGGGCAAATCGTTCTCTCTCCTGGGGAGGGGGGCAGACATGTGACAGGTTCGGCCACAGGCTTTTGCCCCCTCTTTTTCATACTGTCAGTGCTGAAATGTGACTGGAGCAGCAGAACAAGGAGAGAGGGAGAATATATATATATATATATATATATATATATATACCCCATCACACAGTTTTCACTCAAACGACGGGGTCGTACCGGAACACAGAATTGCTACACTTCAATAGCTCGATAAGGAGGCCCCCCCCCCCCCCAGATCTGATAGATTTATGTGCAGTTGTTAAGGGACCCATTACCTCATTCAGACAGGATTTATCAAATCACTATTTTCAAATCACACAGTCCAGTCCTGGAGTCTTCAGCACAAAAGATAACAGCTTTTCTCTTTTTAAACAGTCATTATATATATTCCTATTGTGCCTTTGTTATTAGAAGAGGGGCACAATAAAGGGAGTGGAGAGATTATAAGGCTGCTACAAAGACGCGGTGCCCAAGCACCGAAGCAGAGCCTGATGTGGGGAGCCGCGAGAGCTGTTTCAGTGGCTGTGTGTGCTCTGGGACTCGCGACTCTCACATTCCGCCCGATGCTCCCTCGCAGATAATGGCAATAGGAAAAGTCAAACGATAAGGATGAGGTGGTGGCTATACTGTACACCTCTAGGTTGTAGCATTAAGTGAAACCCTCCCAAATAGGTTTTTTTTTTTTTGCGTGGGGCCTTGAGATGACAAACAGCCTCCGCTATACTCTTCTTAACTGCAGAAGGCCCTAAAAACTCGATTACCGTGTCGCAGTCCACGGTTGGAATGCCGGTACCCATGTCCGGCGTCTTGGCTCTCAGCTGCAGCTGCCAGAGTCTGGGAGTCACCCAGCATCTTCTGAAACGCTCACGAGCGCAGTTTCCCAGAGGATCCCGGCCGCACCCATTTGCCGGCAGCGTGCTGGTGTCACGCCGGATCGCTGCAGCGCCTTTAACGACGATCGCTGGGGTGGCCCTGACGGACCCGCTGCTGCCCCGCGGCTGCACACGTTTCCTTTTCCGGAAGCTACTGAGAAAATCCCTTCCTGGCCATCCTGCTGCAGTCAAACCTGCCGGCTGACAGCTCCGTGCTGTATCACTCAGCCTGGAACTCCAAGTCCAAAGCTGTGGGTCAGAGCCGCAGGAGACAGTCATACATTGTAGCTTCACTGCACTGTAAATATTACCAAGGTACCTCAGCAAGGGATCGTCAACATGTCTGCTCACAGGCGACTGTGTCCATGGCAAGACTCGTCTCTGTCTGTGGTAAGATACTACGTGGGCTACATTTTTAAACACCATGTCGGTGGTAGAATCTGCAGTTTGATCACAACGCCCCTCAGAATTTGCCATGGTGTTGACTGCTGTACCTCTGCAATAAAAGCTTAAGCCTCGTTCAGTCTGATTTACCTAAATTCATGCTGCTGATTAATTTGCACTGCACAAACACGCCCCCATTATCCTGCGTCTCTATGCCCCTTTCATGTTTGCACTGAAGCTCCTTCAACAGGAGTTACACCTGATTTCCTGAAAGGCAGCATATGAAAGACAAGAAGCCGGGTATGGCCGAGACTGCAGCTGCTTGCTATACGCTGCGTTTGCTCCATGTCATAAAAGTAATTTTCCAGCTCAGAATTAATGAAAATGCCATTTTAATGATCAGTGACTTTACCTGCTTTTCTTTGCCAAGCATAAGTAATGCACATTAAGCCAAGACTGTTGATCAGGACATCTACATAGCGGATTATGGTGCTCTATTGGATGCTATTTTTAAACATAAGTAAATGGTCAGCTTTAGCGGTCAGAGAAAATCCATTAAATGGCCTCGGAAATACCTGCCTTTCTTAAATCCACAGAATCTGTACCTTACGGCGTTATTGTTGAACAAAGCTCAACTACTCTGGACCGTTACTTAGAGCCCCGGTGACTTTGCCGGCAAGTCTAATTGGCCCGGAATCAGTCCAAAATCCAAGAAAATCTCATTTTTATAGGGAGGCTTAACCTTAGCTGTTTTAAAAGCTGATTTTTACATCCATAACTATTTCTGGTGCATTTAGAGGTCTGTGAATATTAAGTTAAACTGACAAAATGCCATTATGTCTGTGACATTTGTTTGATTTAGGGTTAACTGAACCCTTTCTCGCTCAAAGCTGTATTAGATGGCGTATTAGAGCATGTAGGAAAGGGAACCACAGCGCATCAATACTGTTTTACCTGTGCTTTTACCAGAATATTTCTCTAGGAAATGATTATTTGATCAGGTAAAGGTCTCCATGCTCTTCGGGCTCCCAAATGTAGCGTGCTGCATTTCATTTTGAACATTTTTTTTTTATCTCAATGAGCCATTTTGACAAAACCTTTCACAAGAAGCGTGAATTTCTTTGGAGAAAATAGTCTCTCATCCACTGTTCCTCATCTACTGCTTTAAGCTTTACGGAAGGTAAAAGTGTGGCAATATTCAGTTGATGTCCCTGCTGCCTCACTAAGAATATAACCAAGTTTGGATTCTTTTTAGCTTTATCAGAACCATTATTCCAGTGCAGGAGGTCGGCCAAAAAGGGACACTTCAGACTGGCAGTTAGAAACCAATGTCTGTGATTTACTCCTGCAGCTCTGGGCAATGGCTGAGGTGGCTACCAGACAAAGTAAACAGTGAGGAAAGTAGACGGCAAACACATCTGCCGAACCTAAGGTGCTATATCCACTGAATTTTTCTTCTCATAAAAATCAGGACTAAGTCGAAAAGAACGTGTGCACTCACAGGTGCTGCCAAGATGCTTTTTTCAAGTTTTTGCCCAACAGTTCCACTCAGTTTCTGGCTAAATATCTGCATTGCACCTGTCTGAACAACTGCCCTGTTCTAAAATTTGACAGAGAGTCATTTTCTGTGTGGATTCATCTGTGCCATGTCTAACAACACATTATTGGGCAGGGTCATTCAAATGCATGCTCTTTTTAAGATGAGGTGCTAATGGAAGTCACTGCACCTTGGGGGGCCCAGGGAGATGCATGGTTTCACTGGTGGTATATACTGCTATGGAGCTGAGCTGTGTCTGTATGGAAGTCCTGTGTGGCACAGGGAAGTTAGAGGCCATTCAATAATAGATTAGCCTGCTTATCATTAGCATCACACATACTGCATACATTAATACGGAAATATATATATCGGTTGTAAAGCTATGCAGTATTATACATGCAAAAACGGTCAGCATGAAAATTTGAACACGAAACAGGCCATTTTATTGAGAAATAAAAGAGAAATAACAAGGATATTTAAAAATATTTCAATAATGAGATGCATTTTTTAATAGATGTTAATTATTCAGTAGCTCAGAATATGATACCTTTTACATTTCAACTGTAGATGCATTTATCCAAGTGAGCATTAAAATGAGATTGTCTAATACCAACAGGAATGGCTTTAGAATGCTTTGGTGGTAAGTGTGCATTGGGGCTTTGGATCCCTAAGGAAATGTAAATCATTTACTGAAATCTCAAATTAAAATGTCTGCTCTTTATTGAAAAAACGGCATATATAGTGCAGAAAGTGTCCCACTCAGCGCCGGGACCGTTTCAGGGCAGCGATCTATTAGGGGGACCTTGGGCAGCCGAAGGGACAGCCAGCACCCAGGCACCTCTGCGTGGGTGAAGCCGCTCCCGTCTGCCTTGCTCCCGCCGCACTCACTACGCTTTTACCGCGTCGCGGATAATCGCCCGAGCGCATTAGAGCCTCGGCACTGCCGTGTGGGAGTCCGGCCGCTGCCCGGCACCCCTTAATACTACCCACTCTGGCCGAAATGCACTTTCGCTATACTGTATGTAAGACGGCGGGTGTGTAAGTGCGAGCTGATGGTAGCCTGCTAGCCTGATGCAAATAACGCGGAAGAGAGGCGTTTGCGCATGCATAGAAGCCGCGAATAACGGCACGCACGCACTCAGTATAACCCTGCACTAGACGAGCATCTATAAAAGTGATAGCGACAATTGATATCATTAACAGCAATAATGATTATTACTACCATTTCTGTATTAAATCAGACGCACTGTTGCAAGAGCACCAATCAAAGACACATCTCTGCCTTACAATAAATCAACGCTCAATGATGAATAAATATATAAATTAACAGCAATCAATGCAAATTACAGGATAATTAAGGAAGCAACGTTAAGCAATTTCAGATCAGCTTCTTATATCCTGTCCGCAGTTGCTTTGTAAAAAAAAACTGCAGTAGTGTCACTAGAAAGATATTGCATTGCAATAAAAGCGATTCAATGGCCAGACAATAGCTTACAAGGTGGGGTGGAGCGTGAGGATTTGTAGCAGGGTATTCAACCCTAGCAGCAAAGCCGCAAACACTCACAGCGACAGCATGAAAGGCACATGCAGCCACGTGGTGCTCAGGCCTGTCTGACTCTCGGGCCTTCGCGGAGCACAGATTGGATGGACACTTTCGTTAACGCACTCCACACTGATTCGTCTGTGCCTCACGGGAGCGTGCCTATTGGCTGGTCTCTTGGGACTACGTTTCCGTGTAGATCTAAGGTGGGACCTGAGGTTAAAAACGAGAAATCGCGGTGCTGTTTTAAGTTTGCCGCACCCAGACGGAAGGGTGCGAGGTGCGCCCCTAAAGCATATGGCCCGTGCTGAAAAATGTAAGTGATGGGAACTGGGACAGGGTAATCACATCCAGGGCACGAGGAAGCCAGCTGCACACAGTGGCCTCTATCTGAAACCCTAGGAGAAGCATCTCCCACCATCCAGACTGTACCACTAGCTATTACTATAACAAACAGTGTATACACATTATTAATGTGGTAACCACCGGTGTTATATCAGCAATTCCATTATTAAGCAATCCATATCCATAAAATAAGCTGTAAAAATATCAAAGGTACATTAACCATATGCCACATCAGCCATAAAATATTGATTTATCCACTGGACCACTGTACTGTATGCACTGGTAAAGGCAACCACAACATCTCCTACACAGCAACATCCACTTCCCGTAAAACATCAACCGTATGGTGTCTGCAATCCATAAACATCAGCTGTATGGGATCCACACACCATTAACATCAACCGTGTGGGATTCACACACCACTGACATCAACTATATGGGATCCGCACACCATAAACATCAGCCACACGGTGCCCATGCAGTGTAATTAGTGTGGTAGTAATTAGTCAGGATAGGCTGGTGACGCCACTGCAGCGGCTGCATCTATACGGCAACTCAGATTAATGTTTCAGCATGCGAAGCCGTGAGTGACTGCGCTCCCCTTCGCAGAGAGTGACAGGCAACCCCTGGCTGTGTCCTGCTGGCCGTGCTCAGCACTGCACGCATCTCATTGGCAGAAAAAAAATCATTAGAGCCAATGTGTGAATGCTAGGACCACGTGGCTCCCTAGCTCACTCCTAGTCATTCATTGTGGAGAGAGAGGACGCATTTGAGGAAGGTGGGAAGTTACACACTTGGGAATGTCGCGTGCTTTACAGTAATAAAAGGAACATCGCTTGTATGCAGTGTCATACTCATGGCCCAGAAGTTTCCCTAGCACCATTACAAATGACCCCAGCCTCGCCTTTTGTGACCCCAGCTCTGCCTCCAGTGACTGAAGCACTGCCCCAAATGACTCCTGCACTGAACTCAAGCTATCCCAGCACTGCTTCAAGTGACCCCAGCACCTGTCTCTAGTGACCAAAGTACCGTCTCTAGTCACCTGCGCACTACTTTGAGTGACCCGAGCACTGCCTCCAGTGACCCCAGTACAGCCTCAAGCTAAACCCAGCACCGTCTCCAGTGACCCGCGCACTACCTTGGGCGACCCAAGCACCGCCTCCAGTAACGCCCGCACTGCCTCGAGTGACTACACCACTGCTCGAGCGACCGCAGCGCTGCCTTCAATGACCCCAACACTGCCTCAAGCTACCCCAGTCCTGTCTTGAGTGACCATAGCATTGCCTCAAGCTACCCCAGCACCACCTCCAGTGACTCCCGCAGTACCTCAAGTGGCCCCAGCACCACCTCCAGTGACCCCCAAACTGCCTTATGAGACCCCAGCACTGCTTCAGGCTACTCCCAAACTGCTTTCAGTGACCCTAGTACTGCCTCTACTCAGTTTCACTTAAGATACACATGACCACAGGTGACATCAGGCCAAGAGTCATTTAATAATGGAATATCTTACCTTCCCCACATACTGAGGCTCAGATCCTATGTGTTCTTCTAAAACGAAGAACTGGTTCCAGATCCAGCCACGTTTGGGCCGATGGTGAATGTCCTTCTCCACCTCGATGGCTCGGGTGTGGTTCCTTGGGCCCTTGACGGGACTATGCTGTGTGTTCCCATAACTCCTCAGGATAAAGCTGAGGCACACCAGGAAGGGGCAGAGGCAGAAGGTGCTGGAGGGGACCCACATGGTGACGAAGGGCTGGCGGATGCCCCCTAGAGGCCGTGATGCGATGCAAAACGGTGCTAAACCCAGATTAGGCCAGTCCAGATAGTTCTGTTAATGTCCATGGCTTAACTGCCCATCGAGGGAGAGACTTTTATCCTGCTGTCGTCATGCGTTTGCTATCATTCACATTGTGCGTGGGGGAAAAAAAGCTGATTTTTGTGGGTTTGGATTGAGGTTTATCAGTAACTGAAGCAGATGGTCATCTTGGTCTGGGAAGAGAGGGAGAGGGGAGGAAGAGATAGAGGCAGTGTTACTTTACATGAAAAGTTGGTGCCCTCTTTTCAAAGGTAGAAGTTCACCAGTCAATTCAGTTCTGAGGGGGGACTGAAAAATGATTGGTTCAGAGAGAACCAATCACATCTTGTGTCAGATGTCAGATTGACTAATCAGATATCTTGATCATTTCTCCTCTACTTGGGTTTGCCTTCTCTACAGTCTAATTGGTTATCTCTCTGAACCAATCATTTTTCCTTTTGCCCTCAGAACATATTTGTGTGAGTAAAGCTCCCAGAAACAACATGAGATAAATGCAAAATGTGACTTTTCTCCATTACTGATATATTATGTTACATTCTAGCACAAGAAAATGCAGAATATCTACGCACGCCCACCAGCACATAATCAGCATTAGAGCCACAGCCAGCCGCTGGCCAGGTTCGGTCCCAGCAAAGCTTCTTTTCAGGTAGATATCCATGGAGAAGATGAAAGTATAAAGAAAACCAAAGCAACCGAGAGGCTTAAGGAGTCATGGAACACGGGAGGCCAACGCAGGGAAAATAAAACATCAGTTTATGATAATGAGTAATTTTTATGGGAAGAGTGAATTCCTTTACATGATTTGTTTGATAATAAATGTCCACTTAACATGCTTTTTAAAACTTAATATTGAGTCATATTGAGTCCTGCATTCAAAATGCCAAGACATAGATACAGACCTCACAGTGACTGCACTGACTTCATGCCGGTTCTACCTACATGTCTGCTCCAAATCACTGCAGAAGGATTTGCTATCTGTTACGTTGCAGTTTGCCCATGACACAACAAAAAAAATGCTGTGATTTTCCAGCATACAGGACCATGTGACACAGAGACAAGAGAAGGGGATGGAGAGGTGTGGGGGGCACAGGAAGACCGGTGTGCGTAATTGGTAGTATGGTACAGGTGGGCCCAGTGAAAGCTCTCTGATTGGCCGACTCGTACCAGGTGGGCAAACACACAGAACCTCCAACAAGAATGCTTTCTGTGCAGACTGCAAGCTGGAACTTTCAGCTTTTCAGAATAATCATACTTCATGGCAAAAGAACTGTAAGTCATTTTAAATGTTACCAGAAATATGGCCATTATGTCTAGGTGCATTAAAAAGAAATCCCCAAGGTTGACCTGTTTTTATTAATGTAGGTAACATCTAAGCTATGCAGTTAATACAATAAGATATTCTTAGTTTTTTGAAAAGGTTATTAACTAAATGAAGAAAGAGAACTGCTCATAGCTACTCTGTAGCAAACATCGTCTCTGCAGACCTACCGTAGCCACTGCATGAGCACAGTTAGCTCCATATTTTACAGAATGGTATTCCTGGTCACCTTAAAGGCTATTTCTCCATGAAGCAAACAGTTTGCCCATGAGAACCTGGTCAGTAGCTTATTTTTACAATATTAACTTAGATGGCGACTGTCATCTTTAGCGAACTTTTAACTTGCCAAGAAAGCCCCGCCGCTTCGTGCAAACTGTTGCGGTGTTTAGCATCCTCGCTACACAGCAGGTACAGCTAAATCATGATTATAAGTCTGATTATAAGGAGGCTCTGATTAGCACCCGCACCTGCACAAAAGTGTATGATTAATTAGGGAAATGAATGCAGTGTATCTTTGCTTTGATTTTAGCAGCCCTTCGCCCTCTATTCATGCGGGCCGTGCGCCAATATCCACAACAGGTGAAATTGTGCATACCCGGAGCTCATTATCGGCTAACAATAACGAGGTGGGCCATACGGCAAACTGTATACCGTCCCACAATAAGTGACGTTATGATGGACAGAAAGGCCCCAGCTTCTGCTCTCTGTGGACCCCGTCGGTGTGTTCCTGGACTTGCCTGCAGGAAGCGAGTGCATTATCAAATAAACCCAAAGTGTGGCTGGGAAATAAAGCCTCTTTCATGTCTCCATCCATATCCAGCATCTAGCCGTGGTAGGGCCGGCTCCCCAGACATGTAACTGGATCTTTTCATAGCCCTAAGCCAGCAGTGTTCTGGACACCGGGCTGTACGATCCATACGAATGGAGCGGGCCTGATGATGCTGCACAGGGCAGAGCAATGCGTCTCCATTTGGGGGCTCGGGGCCCCTCGGACTGCGGATGGAGGCGGATATTCTGGCCTTAATGGAATCCTATATTTCACGCTGTACTCCCGGCATAGCCGTCCCAGTGTCCCAGAGGTGATGGAGACTGGGAAGGAACCCAGACGAATCCGGCCTATTAGCCCACCTGGTCTGACTCTGTCTGTCTGTCTGTCTGCTCGCCTCCCCACTGGCCTGTATCTTTTCACAACATCAAATAAGACAAAATACCAAATTAAAATAAAATAACACTGATTGCCTTGATGGTTGCTCACGGCCCTGATAATACTGCTGTCAAATGAGCCACAGTTGATGTTTGAAAACAGTAATTAACCCGTATAAATGTATAAAGCAGTGTTTTCCAACCCAGTCCACGTTTTTGCTCCCTCCCAGTTCCCAGCCAATCAGGAACACTGAATACCTGGCACAGGTGTGCTGGGAGCTGAGAGGGAGCAAAAACGTGGACTGTCTGGGGTTCCCAGAGGACTGGGTTGGGAAACACTGCTGTAAAGGATGGACTTCCAGTTCCAGTTTGCAGCCATAGCACTAACCAGCACTGGTAACGTATCAAAAGGTTTGTTTTAGGAAGACATTATCGTGTGAGATATCTTTTGCGTCAGAGGAGAATCAGAGAAATACTATGAGACTTCTGTTCACTTCACCGGCTTCAGTTATGCATGTACCCAGCTTCAGGCCTGGTACAAGATTACGCCTCAGTGTGAGTCATACATATAGAGTATCGACCATGCTGCCTTTGCTTACGAGCTATACTGTTGGCCATCCTTGGGTGTTTGTCCAATCAGAGCCGCTGAGATGCAGGGGAACTCCCGGCCCATAGAGAACGCTTACATTTTGCGTTCCCCACATTAACACATTAACACCTGCTGCAGATGGTAATGTACACAGCGCATTTAGCCCACTCACGCTCAGCGTGAACGCAGATACCTTCACCCCCGCTATATGAGGGAGATCAATCTTCCTTCCCTAATAAGCTGAAGACAGAGAAGCTCCATGAAAAGGGAGTCTATCCAGCCAGAGATTAATGGGGACGTCCGGAGAGCTTTACCCTCATGGTATTTACTCTCCTTTAATTATTTCCCCACATCTGTGGTAAGGAGACGTGTGTTTAATAATTTTCCCCCGTTACGCCGCGCTCGGTGTCGGGCTCTGCGCTACAGTCCCCAAGTCTCCTGGGCCTGGCTACCGGGAATCATTCCTTATTATGGGATTAACAAAATCCCACCGGATCCCCTGCTAGTGGGGCTGTTTGGAGGGGAAAGCTGATTTGCCACCTCGACATGCTAATTCTGACCAGCGCTCGGCCAGGACGCCCAACTTCAGAGACATGTTTCATCCCACTGATGATCCCACACGGGAGCTGAAACATGCTTGTCACACATAAGAGGCTGATAAATTGGAACGTCAGCCGTCGTAACGAAGACGCGGTCACTCCCAGTGACCTGCATGCCGCACCTTGGGAAGGGCCCGCCTTCCCGGCGATGACGGCTTCCCGCCAGACCTGCCTCTCTCGCCTTCGTTTACGCGCCGACGTGCACACGACTGCCGACGGCGCTCCCGGCAATCTGAACCACGCATCCGGGTCGCCCGGTTTAGTGACTTTACAAGGATTCGGCAGTGGCGACCTCGGGAACATTAAGAGGCTCACACCTGTAATTCAGCGGCTAATTTGGCACGGTGTGATCACAGTGTAAGCGGCACTGACCAGGTGGCACGGAGCAGAATGGTCGCACTTTGGAGGCGAGCCGGGAAGAAGCCTGGGAAAGTACCCCCCTGAACACCCTGGCTAACAGACTATCCGAAGCACATACGTCAAGTTCTGACCCCCCCCCCCCAGAGCCCCAGAGCCCCGCCACACTGCCAGCGCTGCCCCCCGAGAGTGGTCCAACCAGCCCTTACCCTGTCCGAGTCCGCGGGCCAGAGGGGGTCTCCACGCGGAGGGGAGGTGTTAATAGGTCCCACAGGCGCCTGTCATTTCCCGCCGCGTGCCCGTCGGCCCCCGGCGATCCGCCTCTCAGCAGCGCGCTCCCTAGTCTGCCGGGCTAGTGCCGCTCGTCTGCTGCAGCTCGGGAGGGGAGCTCTGATTGGACGGCCCCTTGCATGCACACACACGCACACACACTCCCTGGCAAACACACGCACCCACCGCACGCACACACCGCACTCCTCATACTCCCTCCTTTCCTCTCGCTCTCTCTCTGTGTTCTCTTCCACCTCTTGCTTTCACAGCCTACTGCTCTCTTATTGTCTCTCCATCACCCCTCTCTCTCTCTCTCTCTCTCTCTCTCTCCCTCCAGCTCTGTCTCTTTATCTGGCTTTCTCTCTCTCTATTGCTCGTCTTTCTCGCTGTGTCTCCTTATCCTGCTCTCTCTCTTTCGCTCTCTCTTTTTCTTTACAGGTATTCAGCGGTGCCTTCTAGACAAGCATGCAGAACGAACCCAACGTATCTTGTCTTAAAGAAAAAAAAACAAGTGGCGGGGTGAGTGGGCGAAGACTGAGGATTGTGGAACAAGGGGGCGCTAGAGCATTAATTACCCAGGGGTGGGGTGCAGTGTGACGACAGAGAAACTGCTGGCTGACAGATTCGTCTAGATGCCGGGGTCTTTAGGGCCGATTGTGATCCCATGAATGAGATTTGGTTTAAATGCCTGACCTGGTCTGGAGTGACGGTTATTCTCTGGTTTAGTTGTTATGCAGGGGTTGTTCAGTGGGTTCAAAGAAGAAAGCCCCCAGCTGAAACTTACTCTTCTCTGGACTGCCTGCATGTCCAATGTACACCTGTGTTTCCAGCTGTGTTCTCTGCGATGTCCTGCGGAGAGTCACATATGCTCTCGTTTTTTAATGTGGCAGTGAACGAGCACCTTCACGACTCAGCCCACCGAGGAAGTCCACCACCCAGGCCACAAGATGCGTACCGGGGGTGGGGGATACACATAGTCTCTGCAATTTCACTGTTTACCTCTAAAACTATGGGCTCATCAACGCGGTAAACCGGAGACGGACTGGGGAACTAATCTTATAGGCCGAGGCCTTGGCATGTCTGCATGAATGCATCCGGTCTTCTGCTGAGGACATCTTCAGTGTCTCCGGCACACCCACTGCTGGCTAATCAGAAGAGGAGGGATTAAGCAGTCGGGTGAATCTAATTCTGAGCCTCCGGTGTGTCTGCCAAGAACCAGATGAACGCCCCACACTTAAGCGTGCTTTCTCTGCATGTTGCCGGCTGCTTTGAAATGAAGGCCGAGCCCACGCCGCATTTCCTGCATCAGCGACCCATGCAGCTAACTGACCACGCATTAACGCCTTAAGCAGCTAACCAAAGTGACTCTTGCATCTAAATGCACTAAATTGTCTCTTAGAACAGCACAGTTCCTCCGGTCCAGATTCAGAGCAGGTCAAGCCGGCCATCGGATGTAAATGTTTCTTAATTACGCTGTAAATCAGAAAGCAGATCTAGTGATTTACGCAAATAACTAATATATTCCAAGAAGGAATATATTAGTTAATAATAAATATTCCAAGGTGTTTTTTTTTGCAGTTTGCTCCCGTATTACAAAGTGCTTCCACTCACATCACAAGTTAAGTCACAGGTGCCACAGAGCATTAAACACACAAACACACACACACACATGCTCACTTGTTAATAATTAATACTATAATTCAGAGCTGAAAGCATCACATCTGCATCCTCTGAGCTCATAATTCTAATTCCACGATGGACCAGCTCAGCAGCTTCTCCCGACTCTCTTTATCGCACACCATGCTCAAACGTGCACCGTCGCACATGAGTTTGTGCCTTCAACAACTGCAGATTGATTTTTCTGTTAAAATCATTGTATATCGAGCCATAATTATAGCACATCCCTGGAAAAGTGCAACACATTCACCTGTCTTGGAAATACATGGAGAGAGATGTATAGATATACACTCACCGGCCACTTAATTAGGTACATCTTCCTAGTACTGGGTTGGACCCCCTTTTGCCTTCAGAACTGCCTTAATCCTTCGTGGCATAAATTCAACAAGGTACTGGAAACAT
>JAODKL010000081.1:6561888-6572791 GCA_026780765.1 Petrocephalus schoutedeni | reverse complement strand
GGGGGGGGGGGGGGGGGGTGCCCTTTCTCTGTCCTGGTATCTTCTTGACACGAATCCGTGCCAAGAAAGCAACCAGCTGCCCAGACAACTGGCAAGTGACTCACAAAATACACTGGCGAACAGTCCTTCCTGAAACTGCGCTCACAATGCTAACCAGTATGTGTGAAATCAGTAACCTCTGTTACACGGGTTTCCATATGGACTTCTCCCTTTCTGATAATTTCGGAAAAAGTGGCCGAGAAATTTAATCACCAGCAAACCGACAGGTTTTGCTGCTCCATGACATCTTTGTAAGACGCAAACCAGTCCATGGGCATCAAAAGGTTGGGACTGCATCCCTCTTTCATGCACATCAATGCGAAGCAGAACTTATTCAGAGCTATTTCAAATTTTATCATGCAAAGGAAGCATGCATTTAGGGTTGGCTGTGGAAGGAGCAGTTATTTGCATGTAAATGGAACAGAGTGATTAGCTGTTTATTAATGTTTAAAATTACTGCTAAACTGACAATTCAGCTGGCCTCGGCGTCCCGATGCGTGTGCGGCACGCGCCCTTGACAGAGTCATTAAGATTTCTGAGAGTAATTGTTTCT
Source organism: Petrocephalus schoutedeni (assembly GCA_026780765.1). Lineage (NCBI taxonomy): Eukaryota > Metazoa > Chordata > Actinopteri > Osteoglossiformes > Mormyridae > Petrocephalus > Petrocephalus schoutedeni. The sequence continues at coordinate 6,572,199 of JAODKL010000081.1, read as the reverse complement.
ATGACTTTCATATATTGTTTCTGTGTCAACAGAGGCCTTTCAATTTATCTCAGGCGTCAGATGAAAATACCTCGCCGGGTTACCATGAGGAGGACCAGCGCGGATCTGCGAATGCAATGCAGGATCACAGGTCCGGATGCCAGCCTTCCACCGCACAGCTTCTTTTTATACAGACATTGACCTGCCATGAAATGACACATTTTGTTCTTCCTATTAAATGCCAAGGCAGAGAGTTACACAAGAGACATGATGAAATACTGCAAAAGATATTTGTGATTTACTGCAGCGAGGTGTCTGACCTAAAGATATATATTTCCCTTAATATAAAATGATTTGCATTGTTAGAATGTTCCTACTGAGAAGAAGGTAGGGTGTTTGTCCAACACAAGGTTTACAGAAACACATATATTAGTAATGATATTAACATTGCTGATACAGATATTTGCCTTTGGTCACATAAATTTGGTCCAAATTGCAAAGGATTATAAAAAAAACTCAATCCATCCATCTGTCCATCCATTTTTCTGATGCAGGATCACGGGGTCTGTAGCCTCTCCCGGAAGCTACAGGCACAAGACAGGAAATCACCCCGGATGGGGTGGCAACCCCTGGGAAAGCACACACACGCGTGTTAGTATTCATATCTTTGTGGTTTGTGGGGACCATACATTCATTTCCATGGGCAAAACCCCAATCCTAGCCATGACAACCTTAACCCACACCCATCCCTAACCTTAACCATAATTAACCAAACAAAACAAGAGACTTTAAGCATTTTTAGTCTTATGATTGCATTCAAACATTTACATCAAATATATATTGGGGGCCAGAAAAAATTACCCCGCAAGCTAAAAAATGACAGGTTCTGCCACTTTCTGGAGACATTTGGTCCTTACCTATGTGGTAAATACAAACCCACACACACACACACACACAAGCATAGCTACGGACAATTTAATAAAATTAGTTCTGACCCCCAAATTTCCGATGACTCGAGCAAATTCATTTCTATTCAGATGTAGGAATAGTAAAAAAATAAAGGCATTGTCTTGTGGCTGTTTACTCGCTAGAGTTCCATTGTGCCACGGCACAGTGCCACGGCGGCGCGGTCGAGAGGCACAGCGGCACGGGGAAGGCAGGTCACGTAGCTCGCCGGAGCGATCTCGGTAAGTGATGGGCCCAGGCAGCCATTGTACTTCCATTAAACCATCCCTCTGCCTTGACAAAATGGGGAATTCAAAGCCGCTTGACCCGTGCGATAAATCAGGCGGCGGCCCGTAGCCTCGGCCCCTATTTCCACACCCCCGGTGTTAACTCTGCCGCTTTCCATCAAACACCCACGATTCGTCGCTGTGGCCGGCGACGGATTTGTTGACCGTGTCAGCGATGGATGCTGAGGAGCTGTCAGCAGGACAGTCCTGTATGGCCGCTCCGCAAGGACACACGGACAAGCAAGCAAAGCCCCCCCCATACCAGGAATGAGACGAGATGAGATATGATGTGTAACTGAAGTCACGTATGAAAGAGATACTGGTAATACATCAGTACTCTTCACTGGAATGGGCACCATGTGGTTACTAACGGAGCAAGTGTTATAGATACAGACAGACAGATAAATAATTTTGTGTGGAGTCAGTGAGGGTGAGTATGAATGAGCTACATATAACAATAAAAAATTAATTTTGATCTGTAAAATCTGCATTCTGTCCATCGTTATACCACATAAGTGCCACTGCAAAAACCACATCGATCTCTGCACACAAAACGGCGGCGACCTTGCAAATGATCTCATAGCTGCTAGCTAAGGAAGGCCAGAGGCATCGCATGCGTCAACGTCAGCTAAACTCACTGCAAATTGTATATGTAGCTTGTGGCATTACACATTACACTCTTAACTCAATATACTGTAGAAATAAACAAAGAGAGCAGATATTGCCACAGCTTGTCTCTATTCGGTATTTGCATACATTATAATATTTTGAAAGTACCTTTCCAAACTGTGTCACATTCTGGCCCTTCGGGACTGGAGTTGGGCACCCCTAACCATGATCAGGGCAATGTAGGGAGGGCACTCCATGAATGGGATGTCAGTACACTCACACAGCCATACGGGAGATGTAACAGCATGTCGTATTGCAGGGCAATGACTGATATATACTAACGGAAAGACCACGGACCATCATTGGTTATAAGTTTTCTATGCAGTTTGAGAAGGAGCCACTTCAAAAATGAGTTTCCCTCTCATAGTGTCGGTGGACAGATTGTAATGTTTGCCTTGAAGGACGGTGAGGCGGGAGCTTGTGGATTACGCCTCCGACCGCTGATGCATAGTGAATTTGCTGTGAGATTAGGTTCACAAATATGTGACTTTAAGTTCCACGTTTAATTGCTGCGAGGCGTCTGAAGCACATCGGCGGATTGGATGGCAGACGGCGAGGGGGTAACTGCGAGGAACAGGGCTGGGCAAGGCGGACGGAACGTGTTGACGGGAGAGTACAAGCGGCACCAGCAGGGGGCGGTGGCGAGCAGAGTTGCCGGGTGGCGCCTTTTCAAGGGGAGAGCCCAGGCAGAGGGCAAGAGAGTCTCTCCATCAGAGATTTATGCCTCGTCGACACACCTGCTTACGAGGAGCTGTAGCCTGTTGAACAGGACAGAGGAAGTGACAGCTGGGGCACGCTAAGACTGGGGTGCCACTGACAGCTGACTGCCCGCTCCCCTTTGTCTTACAGAAATATATTTTTTTATATATTTGGATCCAGTAGCCTGTGTGACATGGGCCTCAGGGTTTGCTGGGAGAACCATCTGACCATCACTTCTCATTGTTAGAGTGTCGCTCGTGTTATCTCCTCCTTACACACACCAACGCTTGTCCCTACAAGACACAATGAGTGGGAAAAAAAAACAAATGAAATTAACATAAACACCTGGCGCATATAGATAATTATTGGAGGAGTGCAATCATGTCATGGTAGCTGACCAGTGTGTGTCGGAATGCCCCTTCAAATGCCTCAAATCAGATCAGGAGCTCAGACCTGGCAGATGGGCTGAAGAAGGCATTATATAAGCTTCCAGAATGTTCCCTCTCTACAGCTTCACAGCTTCATTCATATTTAAGCTCCCTTCAGACAGCTCACTGTTCCCTGCCTGCCCTCTCTGAGTCTGCAAAGCCCCTTTCTGCTTCATTAACACCTTTCCTGGGCGAATGATCCTTGGCGTTCGCTTGAAAAGCCAACAGGAAAACTTCAACATCTTCAGCAGCGATGTTCGCACGTCCCGGCACATCAAACCAGGGTTCTCGCCCCAACCCGGAACGCCCTTATTTTTAGACTGAACCTCATTTTCTCCGTGTTATTATCTTCTAAAGCCTCAGTTTACCATCTGCAGTAAACAAAACCCTTGGCTTGGCGTCTGGCTGTGTACAGAGTGTGACGCATATTTTTATATTCATAACCAAACCCCAAAGTCGGTTATAATGGGTACCAGTGCACACATGACCATGGTCACAGACAGTGAAATTCTACTGTATTCCTAACCATAAATCCCAAAGCCAGTTATGATGGCTGCCGGTACAGCTAGGTAGGTTAAACTGTCCATTTCCAGGACAGCATACTGCTTTCACTATTGCAAAGACCTCATTCTCTAAACAGAAAATATGAGTGTCGTATGTAACATTAAACAGATTTAATTACATTCACTTAGTATTCTCTAAATATTTCGAATTTGAAATTTTATTCAATAGAAGATCAGCCCCTTTATCCATTTTTTACCAGGCAAACAAGCTCTCAGCATGTTGATGTCCTCTTCAGTTTGATATCGATTATAATACGATTCGAGCCAGAGAAAACATCTGATTTTTATGAGACATATGATTTGTATTAGGAAACATGCCGATATTTTTAAACATGCAGCCATGTGAAATGGCTAGTGCATGTGAAATGGCTAAGCACATGTTCATTCAAGCGCGACCAGGAGGGAGTTGTCATGGGATGACATCGGCCACCCGCCAGCCCCCGCAGGAAAAAGTTACAAAAACTATTCCCCTAAAGGTACGACTAACAACTACATCAGAGGTATTCAACTGGCAGTCTCTGGTCCAGAACACTAGCTAATCTGGACCGCGCGACCATGCCCCAACCCCTGTCATCCCCCTTGAAGTACTCGACCACTGTGTGTGACCATATTGGTGCGGGTATTTCCCAAAGCAGGACCAGGTCTCTCCTGGAGCATTATGCCCCTGGTATCAAACAGAGGGTTTCTGGGGCAGAAGAACAAACATTAGCTTTGCTTGCTTTGCTGGTCTGCCTATTGCCAATGCTGTCGACCAACTCGCTGTCAATAAGTGTGTTTCTGTCACGCATTCTTAAGATCTTAGTGGCATTATTTGTGCCTTTTCTCTATTGCTGTTCCATTTCTTTGCCTCTATATGACTCATGTGGCCACTTGTTTGCTTTAATTGTTCATCAATCACAAGTCTTGCTTATTTTTTTTCTTTTTTAGCAAAATCAGGTCAACAGTCCTATTGTGGCTTAGTCAGCCTTTATAAAGAGGATGGAATAATATCATGTAACGTCAATAAGAACGTCATGTAGGTGAGGTTCATCACTAAGGGCAGGCAGCGATAACCTGGATGCCGTAGAGTTCCCCGCGAGGCCATCAAGTGACACATTTATGGGAGGGGGGGTTGTAAATGGCGATGCCGTGTTTCGTCTGATGGGCGGATGAAGCGAAGCCGGGTGGGATCTCGGGGATTTGGCTGTCACGAACAAAGTCGCTTTGAATGCCACGTAACGCAATGGGTGATGCAACCGTGAAACGGGAGAACTTAATACGATGTTTGCTCAAGGCAGCTATCACTGGAGTAAAAAAAAACAACACAAGAACAAAAAAGGAAAAACAACAAAAAAATGTATAAAATAATAATATTCTAAATTAGACAAGGGGGGGGGGCATGGTGGTGCAGTCGTTAGCACTGTGGCTTCCCACCACTGGGACCAGGGTTCAAATTTGCATGTGTGTGGAGTTTGCATGTTCTCTTTATGTCATTGCGGGATTCCTCCAGGTACACAGCCCCCCCCTAAAGGTCCAAAAACATTGGACAGGCTACAACAGGCTAATTGCAGTTACTAGACTGCCCATAGGTGTGAATGGTGTGTGAGCATGCTCAGCAATGGGCTGGCCCCCCATCCTGGGCTGTTCCCCAACTCATGCCCATAACTTCTGGGATTGGCTCCAGACCCCCTGTGACCCAGAAAGGGTAAGTGGGTTGGAAAATGGATGGATGAATTAGTTAGGTCAGTAGTCATTAAACCTTAACATTTCTATATTCATGTTAAATAGTAATTTAGCTTTTATGTGCATCCATCCATCCACTTTTCTGAAATGACTTGTCCTATTCAGGGCCGCGCGGGATCCAGAGCCTATGGGCACAAGGCAGGGAACAGCCCAGGATGGGGTGATGCACACTCACATACCAGTCACAACTGTGGACAAGTCAGTGACTCCAATTAACCTCAGCATGCTTTTGGACTGTGGCAGTAAACTCTGAGTACTCAGAGGAAACCCCACAACGACATGGGGAGAACATGCAAACTCCACATACATTCTGGGGACTTGAGGTGTGTGTGTGTGCGTGCAAAGGGGGGGGGGGGGGCTCATGATATATTTTGCTGGCTCACAGATCTTGCCTGGCATGCCACATTGCAAGTCCTGGCCTGTTGTTCAGAATGGCCTCAACTTGATAAGGGGCAGAATGGAGGAAGAGAAGCAGCGTCCCATACAGCCTCAGGGGCCCCAAAGCAGAATGTCAGCGGTTCCAGTCCGAAACAGAACCCCGAGATGGTGATGCGTTCAACCTGCATGACCGCAGTGGAGCAATGTGGCTACACAGACCCTGCCTTGCAAAAAAGGGAGGACTCGATGTAAAACAAGTGGGTGGGTGGGAAAATTGGTACCTTTGGTGTATATATATGTAGTGATTACTGCAGTAAGTCACCCGCCCTGATGGCAGTGATGCATGTGGTCACTGGGCAGGGAAATTAATCAAAAGAAATGAAAAAGGCATCTAATAGAGCATCCAGACTCTCAATGAGGCCAGAATAATTGCGCCCTGTGCTGTGAGCTGAAATAAGGTCGTAAACTTCATCTCCGTGGACCCCGCGGTAAAGCTAAAAACGCAGCCTGTTCTGACCCACTAATGGTCTGCGAGGCATTGGGAGTTGAACTCAGAACCTCCTGGAGAAGATGACGAACACAGCAAAAAGACGGGTGCCAGAAGGGTACAGACTGGCAGAACAAGCTGTGGATATAGCTGGCAAAAGGGAGCGGGGCTCATCTCTCATTCATTGTATGAACACATTTTATGACTTTTTAATGGCGAAGTGCGTCTTCAAATTCCCCACACTTCAGCTGGCACGGCTCGGCTAAGCTGTCTTCGTGTGATTTCCCGGAAGATCGTGTTTTTAACACCTGATTAAAATACACAGGAAGCCTGAATAACGGCTTTTAAAATCTCCGTTAGCTGCAGCCTTAATGAGTGGTAACGCCACTTTTTCTCCAGCCACATTAACAGACATGTCAGTGTTTCGTCATGAGATGTGAACGATGCCTTTGAAAATGAGGTGAGTCTGCATCCTCCTGGGTGACGGAGGAACGGCTTCGCACTTTGAAATGTGCTGCGGTGACTGGAACATTGTGGGACAATGATAGTGACAGTTCTGAGAGGAAAGCCACAGCACTCATCCATCTGATCTTGGCTCATGTTTATTTATTTTTAGATTCATTGCTTACTATTCCCTGCCTTTCCACAGGATATAAATGGAAAGTATCATCCATTGATCAGAGTCCGTGGGGCTATTTCCACGTTACTTCCATCCTGTTGGACAAACCCACCAATCAGGGTGCAGAAGATAGTCACATGACAGTGGGATGGGGCGGGGTGACGGTGATGGGATTGACAGTATAGAAAGGGATGGGGGAAAATTGGCTGTTTGTGTGAAAAGAAAAAAGACAAGCAAACTCAGGGAGCTGGAGACGAGTTGCAGCGGGGAGCAGTGCTGAAATTGGTCAGGGTTACCGAGGCAAGGAAATAATGATAATAAAAAATAAATAAAGAAACAGGAAGCAGAATGAGGGACAGGTGAAAGGAATGAGTAAAAAACTATGTTGGCCTCTGGAGATGGCCAGTGGGTCCATCAGAGAACTCATAACAACCCCCCCGTGTGCCTATGCACACACATATAACCACACACACACACATGTTTAGATCCATATCTTTGTGCGGACTCGCCATTCATTTCTATGGGGAAAACCCTAATCCTAAACACAACACCCTTAACCCCCACCCAGCCCTAACCTTAATCACGAGTAACCAAACAAAATACGAGACTGTTGGCATTATTACATTTTTGATTGCTGTCACAGATTTGTATAAAATTGAGTTTCCCCTTTTGGGGACTGAAAAGGTGGTCCTCACAATGACAAATTACCAGCTTTAAATATATATACCCACACCTGCACATATAAATGACCCCGACACACACAGGTACAGACACATATGATATTTTCTTGCAGAAATTGCGAAACATTGACAGGACTGTTGGCTTTTCTGGGGTCAGGCTGCTTATGTCATCGCTGAAATGAAAAACACATCTTCCCAAAAACCCATTATTTCTGGAGCGTGAAAAAAAATACACATGTTCTCAGTAACCACTTTACAAAATAAAGCTTAAACAACATAATGAGGCACCGTATCTTTGCACAGCCATCAGTGAACAGTTTAATGAGCTAAATGGACTTGTGCGGATTGTTGTCATCGCAGCACACGTCAGTGCCAAAAAGCTAGCAAACTAATCTCACTATATATTCATAATTAAAAATGATGTTACTTAGCTATCTAGCCAGCCTTCAACATTAAAATATTAAAATTTGCAATAATAAGCAATCTATACAAATGACCGTCATGAATACAAATGTCAACTAGTACAAACATAAATACTAGTTACATAGATGACTTCACGAAACACCATGCCATTGGTCAATTAGATGTCAAACGCTATCAGCAGGCAGAGGAGAACAGACATATTCCATCTATAGTAGAAAGTCACAATCGTCAAAGAGCAGACAGTGATGGTAAAAGGAGGGCTTTGAGAGAGACGGTTTAGGATGAGACTCCCAGGATACTCTCAGAGAATTGCAGGATACTCCGTGTGGAATGGGGGCTGCACACTGCGACAGCTCACACGCCACGTTTTTACGAAATACCACCATCACAAGAGAACAGGCTACATGTCGGCTAGATGGCTAAAGGGGGTCAGAGCCCTGTTCTGGAGTTCAAGCACGGTTACAGACACTATTAGTCGACATGGGCCTGAACAAGTTACGGCAGCCTAGGCTTTTGGGAAAACCCGAGATCTGAAAGGTTCCCGAGGTACCTGCAGCAAGTTTCCTCTGCAGATTTCGATTCTTGGACTCAGGACGAGCCTTTGCAATTGGCTTGACAAGCCCTTACACAAGAGCAAGTTCTGATATATAATCATAACTGACATTCTCCACAAATTGTGAGACACCTAAATCTGGAGTCTAAGCTATGTATGGTCAAAACTCGATCACTTCCACTGATTAAACTAGGGGAAATGTTAATTACGGGCTAATACGATAATAACAAGAAACTCAATCAGATTATTATTCAATTTCCAATAACTTAATGTTAATGTTACATTAATACTTATATATGCACTTAGAGGTCCTTCAGTCTCCTGGTTCAATTTGGGCTCAAAGAAGCTTAGCTTGTAGGGGGGGTGGCATGTAGCTCAGTGGGTTAAGCTGCTGAACCTCTGATTGGTAGGTCACTGCTACAGATCCCAGGGTCAACTTTGTGATTTCAACCCTGGGTCCTTGAGTAAATTCTTTAACCCCTATAGTTCCAGGGACTGATTGATCCAGCTGTCTGTTGCTTTAGATTAAAAATGTCTGTGAATGCTTCAATGACATCAGAACACCAAACCTTGTTTATTCAGTTCTCGCATTACTGAGGCAGAATAGGAGTCAACAGGGAGGATCATTCAGTGGTGTGTGCCTCATGGCAAAGCCGGGGGAGCCATCTCACCCCTTTGGAACAGGAGAGTGACTCTGACACCGTAAGTAATGACATCGTCCTGAGCTAAGGGTGTAACAAAAGGCAAAATCAGGCCTGATGCATCCCGCAGAGCAGCAGGCGAGAAGTCGGCCTCTGAGATCACGTCTCCTGAATGGGCAGGTGGAGAAGAATCTTCATTATGATGCATTTATTCAAAGCTGATATGAATGGATTTGGTGCTTTAATGTATTTTTAAATAAAAATAACTCTCACAGGCCGTGTCAGGTGGGACGGTTCCAGTTAAATACCTCCGATGGCATAAAGATGAGGCACAAATGCGTCAAAATGTAGCGAGTGCCATGCAGAGACTGCGATATTTAATGCGCTGACCATAGACAGGATGGACCATTTTCAGTTAAATACATGTATCTCCAAAACTTTAGCTCTTTTCATACTATTTCCCATCAAAACGAAAATATTCGGACAATTTCACTGAATTCGTATTGTTTGTAATCACACATCGACAGCTTCTTATGCATGTAAGAGCTGCACTCTGAATTTTAAGGCGACTAAATTAAGTCCCCTTCCCAAGTCTTATAAATGCGGCCCTCCTAAGGTTTATGGCTCGCCATTTACATAATCAATACGCTCGATCAAAGCCACACTTTCCCTGCCTTTAATTGGAAAAGTGCTTTGCATAGCCCCGAATAACTCGGCGTAACGTCCATATTGGCATGTCGCGGACGGCGACGGAAGGTAAACGATTCACTCGCCGCTTCATTCTGCAGGCGCACGTCGGAGCTAATGAGAGCCCGTTAGCATCTGCTGAGAACCAGCGCTGGCAAGGCGGCAGCGAGGGATCACAGGGCGGGCGGCCGCGGAAAACATCCTCGTATCTTTTGAATTCAGGGGATCCGAGTGTCACGCAGGCCGTCAGCCGGGGGTGGCGAATGGTGACGCCCGTCTGTACGGCGGGGCTGCGGCAATGTGCGCGCCTGCCCAGGACCGCAGAGGTGTGGCCTGATGTGAAAGGACGGACACGGACATCCCAGCTCTTCCGGAAACTTCCGGGAGCGTCCTGCAAATTGACAGCAGCTCCCTGACACCTACAAATGATGCACGATGTTCCAAAGTCTGACATTTCACTGCCAACAAGAATTTGTCCTACTGTAACCCTGTCCCCCTCCCAGTTGGAAAATTTCACTGCCAGCACCCCACCACCCCCCCCCCCCCCCACC
>JAODKL010000081.1:6542181-6561861 GCA_026780765.1 Petrocephalus schoutedeni | reverse complement strand
ACTAACACTAGGGTTGAGCGGTATCTAATTTTTAATACCATCATACCGTCCAGGCATTACATCGTGGTACATGGCATTCTGATGGCATTTTAATAAGTGAAAAGAGTGGTTTTCATATGATATTAGCTAGCCAGCACCCCGCCGGCGCTCGCTTATTTGCCGTCCTGAAATCAATACGCCTAAGGTGGGATGTCTGTGGACATTGTAATGGAGACTAGGACCGTGCCATATCCCGCACCTCCACAGTCTCCTGTGTCAATGAGTCCAATTAACGGAAAGAACAAAAAAAAAAAACACTAGCTTTCCATCTTTCTTTTTAGTTAGCTGCTACAGTGCAATAGGACGGATTAAATTAATTAAAAAGGAAGCGGAACGCTTGCACCATGACAGCAGTAGGTGGTAAAATGATACGGCTACACCACTAAAAGCTGATCTTTATTTTATCAGATAAAACTCAGCCTCCACCTGCTGATATAGACAGATTATACTTTCATATAGGACTTATTCTTATATATGAAATATTTATGGTATTAGAGGCCCAGGCAGAGACCCAACTCTAGTAAACAATGTGGTTGCTATGGCAGCTTATTTACTCGCAGTAAAAATCCCTTTATTAATAAATTAAAACGAAATTTTCTGCCAGTGCCTGAGCCGCACCTCTTATGTTTTATCTAAATTGCTCTCCGGATAGGTCGCTCTGAAATGCATAGACAAAAAGGTTGCTAGGTTACCAAGTATAGTGGTCGTAATGAGTTTAACCAAATACAGAATTACCAATCGAAATAAGAATAATAAACAGCTGATAAAGCTCTGCGCTGGCTTCCATGGTCTCTCCGTCGGTGGCCTTTTGCCGTCAGAATCCCCTCCATCAGGTGCTTCCTCTGTACCACTTCCAGCCATTTCCTCTTTATTCACACAAAGCTCCCTCTGAATTTCTGAATCTCACCAGTGGCCATCTGCCCCAATACCGTGGCAGACTTGCATTTTCAATGCACATGTGTTATAGACCATATGGTCTATCGGTACATTCATTGAGTATTCATTGAAAATCTGATCAAATTTCCGAATATCAGGAAGATGGCAGAGCCGTGGATGGAGCCTGCAAGTCACAGTGTAAGTTCCAGAAAGGACCACCCATCCATCCATCCATCCATCCACCCATCTATCCTTCCATCATAGACAGGGGTACACCCTGAACAGGATGCAGAGTAAGACGTCTAGCAGCAATTTGTTAGAGACTGAATAAGAGTCTCAAAAAGAAAGATGACAACAAAAGCAAATTATTATGACACAAAGCCCCAAACGTGCTTAGTACTGAAAGCCGCTAACTGTATGCACATAATTAGCATTTCCCACATTTCCCCGCGCGGTAAGTTTGGCGTGAGGCTCGAATCACTCCCAGCTACCAACGGCACACTCCTGCTTTTAGTTATTTACTTTTTCCCATTAGCAAATGCATCTCCTTTCATTTCTTGCAGAGGCTTGGGGAGTATTATTACGGGCTGCTTGCGCGTGAAGCACTATTGCTCTTTAATCGGAACCCGACATGCACGAAAAGACTTTCTGATAACTTGAAGAGTGGAAATTATCAGAATGCTCCAAATATGCCCCACAAAGCTAACATGCTGGAAGTAAGGACCGGGTCAAAACCAGGTCCCAGCAAAAGACAGTGCCCTCAACAGAGCATAAAAGATGCAATGGCTTCAGAGGATCCATGACACACCTGATTTGGACTGCTGTGTCCCCCTGGATCTCTCGGATCTCTTTGGACAGCACACTTCAAGTGAGATCGATTCCTGATGTCAGGGGCTGATTTATTAGCAAATGGGGAGATGAGGCTTCAGAGCCCACGATGGATGGAATTATAAAGGCAATTGAGAAGGTCCAGTACTCCCCAACCCCTTGCTGGGTTTCAGCCTCATTTCACCTAGCAACCCCCTTCTCCTGGCGTAAGCAGCAGCTTGGGTGGCAGCAGAGATGCTGATGTAACTGCTTCAGCCTATGGGCGGCGCTTCAAACCGGACCCCACAATAACCAGCAGGTGCTTCGGAGAGATCGGATACACCCGAGGAGCAGGCCTTCGGAAGGCCAGAGGTCCCAGATCTCACGGAAAAAGCTTGCTCACTCCAGCACGGGGGGCTCAGGAATAGACCTCACAGCGCTGGTGAATTAGAAACACCAATTAGGCAATGATAGACTGGGACTCAAAGCTTACATTCAAGGTTGTTGACAGATTGTGAAATGGCTAGGCTAGCAGATCACCTGACAACAGGAGACAATTACCGCTGCTCATGCAATAAAAATAGAACGTTCAAATAAAAAAATAAAATAAATAAATAACTCACTCTATGAAATGAGAGGGACGATGATGCCGTGTGCCGCATCTGAAACATCCTTAAGAGTAACTGTAATCTTTTTTAAGAATTACCTCAGATGTTGTATCACATCATCTAATAAACAGCATATAAACTGTGATTCTCTTCCGGCAGAGACGCGGCAGGAAACACATGAGCAATATCTGTGTGTTTATGTTTCCCGGGCTGGCGTACAAACTGGCTCTATGCTTTTTACGGAGGGCGGGCAATCAATGGTCAGCACCGCGGAGACAGATGCTGTTTCAGGAAAACGCTTTGGTGTCATCTGAATATCCATAAATGTTTACGTGTCTCGTACGGCAGCCAAGTGATCACGGCAGACCAGAAAGCACAGGGAAAATATATTTTTTATAATTAAAAAGCTTGAATATGGTCCAAGGCAGCAAGTATGGTGAGTGAATTTCTGAGTGTAATAGTTTTGTAGATAATTATGGAATTTATTTATCTTTTTTGCATTTTTTGCATGTTACTGACGTTTTCATTACTTTTCACAGAACACGACAGCCTTTTGAAAATTTCGGTGACTACCTAGAGGGCAGCTACTACAGATATTTGAATCTGCTCTAAATTTCTGAATAATAATCCATAATAATTATTATATTAGATAATAATAAATAATAATAATAATAATAATAATAATGAAAAATAAGCATCAAAATGCTCAGATCTGCTAGGTCGGGCTCTTCTGCACGCTACCTGAACTGTAGACAACGTATCATATGTTAGCTGAATATCTGGCCCTAAGCTCCAAGGAAGGTCTTCTCTGTTGTTCCTTGAAAAACCCATGAATCTGATTTGGTGCAATGAAATATCTTTGTCTATAAACATATAGGCTTTCATTGGATTCAAAGGATGAAAAAAATACAAATGTTTTGTTAATCTTAATATTTTGTGTCATGTGGATCCCACTGTTCCTCCACAGATTTGTGTAGGTTTATTCTAGGCGGAGGGTGTGGTAGACAGTCTCACATGTGATTGGCACACGTCTTCTATCAGCGGCACGTCCCAGCGGTGCCTCTGGGATGGGCGTTGACTCTCCTGGTCGCTTTTTGCATGCGCCGTTGATCACTGCGGATTTCTCAGTGCTTGCGGGCATCACTACTCATTCATACCCATCCCTCCCTCCCCGGGCACGCTGACCATCTCCGTGGCAGAATTCTCCAAAGACAGGATGCAGTGAACAGATGAGTGTGAAACCGGCACGCTGATCATCTCCGTGGCAGAATTCTCCAAAGACAGGATGTAGTGAACAGATGAGTGTGAAACCGGCACGCAGACCATCTACACCACACCTGCCCCCTTTATGAAGGGAGGTATAGATGGCCAAACTACTCCTGTTTTGCTGACGGATAAAAAAATTGTGATGAGAAAACAGATAATCTCTCACGCTGCTCAATAGCAAACATAAAAACAATAACGGAAATTAATATTTGGTGTTGACCTGAAAAAGGGTCAGTGGGAGGATTTTCAGCAAACAGACGGTTATGATTTTGCAGAAAAAGCAGATGCGGGATGCTGTTTAACTCCCAGCAATACATGAGGTACACATTACATATTATTTCTGAATAAAAGTGATCTTTCCACGGGGCCTTTCAGATCACGGACATTATTAATCGATACTGTTGTACAGGTAAGAAAAAGATCTTTGTGATTCCAATTGAGGTTGAATCAAAACCTTGAGATTTAGCTAAACCTATTTCACAAAAGAGAATCTATACATACTGCGGTTTAGGTCAGGCCAGGAGAGACTTCAGCTATTTTCCGAGGCTATAGAAGACAGGTGTTGCATTTAACAGGCCATTGAGACACTGTACAGGCATTTCCTTAACATTTCAGGCTGACGATGACTCACGCTACCATACTGATAGAGCTGGAAACATGTATCACCATCCTCCTGACCTTTTCATGCTCGAAGAGCATACTCACTTTTGCAAAGTGCAATGATTAATTCTAAAGTGGCCATTTGGGAAACAAATGTTTACCTCACTTGTACACTTTTAGGAATCCATACAAAGAGGCACATTATTCAGGCTCCAAACCTTTTATTTATTGCTTGAGGGAGACATTTGCTGCTGGTGGCTTATTATGAAATAAGCTTCCCAGTTGTGTATCTTTTCATGGATACATGTAGATGCAATAATTAACACCCAGGATTACACTATAATCAGCCCCCTCTACAAATGGAAGAGCTGAACTACAGTTGAACTTAGTTTTGGATTCATCAACATTGCGCTCAGTAGCATAATCATCTTGCTAATATAAGCTTTGGATTGTTTCTTGGTGAAACTGTCCGTATGAATTGTAATGGCTGGTGGGAATGCGTTTTCAGTTACAAGGTCGGAAAATGGGGTATTAGTGTTTTTATTAAAGGCAATATCTTACTGAAATACATAGCTAACATCAACGCTCACATTGTGTTAAAAAGTAATTTGCTAGCCTGCATCTGTTCATCCAAATCTGTCACTCTTAGGAGCATGACCAACACTATTCCATAGTCTGTTAGCAGAAATAACAACTGTTTAGCAAACTGCCATTCTGCCTCCCAGATTAAAATGCTAGAGGAACCACACTGAGTCGTTCACCGGTCCACTGACTAGCATTTCTGCTGTCAATCAAGGTTTCTTACTAAGAAAAGCCACATAAATATTCTTATATCAAAGGAGGTTGTTTTCTAGATGGCTGCGGAGTAAGATGGCAGAAGGCTGCCCAAAAAGCAACGAGATCCCTGCACGTGGCGCCAGGGGTACCAAAGACACTCCTCTGTGTTTAAGATAGCAGGCAGGAAGTGCCCAGAAAAAGGAGGAAGCTTGTCATGCTAACAACCCAATTAGTGCTGGCATATTCAGAACAACCAGCGAGTGCTAAACCAGTGTTCAGTCCATCGGTAGGAAACAGGAAGCGTAACGTCTCGAGCAGCATATCGAGGAACTAGCCTTGAGTGCATCCACCTTCCAACCATCTATCACGCAGCCACAAGACAGCCGTGTACAGTCTGGATGGATTGCCAGTCTATGACAGGGCATAGGCACCCAAACAACTTTGTCAATTAGAGACAGCAATTAACCCAACAACAGAAATTCCTGCGATACAAGGGAGAACATGCAAACTCGTCACATGGAAGGAGGGGCAGGATTCAAACCCCAGACCTTGGTGGTGTGAGGCAACAGCACCATCTGAGCTTTAAGTCAGCATTCGGAGATAGAAAACTGTTCGCAAAAGGGGAGAAAACCACACGCGACTCTACAGTTATTAGCTGCTCTCTGCTTTCCCCTGTTCCTTTTATTATTCGTCTCCCCACAACACATACATCACAAACACAATGTGAAAGGCAAGGCATTTATGAGAGGTGAGGCCTGAGTCACTCCATCCCCGGCACGCTGTCAGTGCAAAAAATAACGAAGCGTCTCTCAGTCTCTGCCGTGTCTCTTGCGGTTTCAGACAGAGAATGATTCCAGCTATAAAAAGCAAACCTGGAGACGCGAAGGGAGCCCTCACCTCAGCCCTGACTCGCCCAGACAGAAAAAGGCCAAAACAACCCGTGACACACACCAGAGGATTCCCTCTTCTTCTGCCCTGGTTTAGTATGATGCTGCTTTGTAAAATGACCCATGTTGCTTCATGCATCCGGTCATAAGCATGCAGAGGATCCCTAAACAGGTGCCTTTATTTCAGATTTCCAGTCCTAACTTTCTCTACATATCATTTCTGTTACTGCTGGCAAGCAGAATAATCAGTTTTAGAGTCTGAAAAGGTCTCGGGATGGGTAGGTACGTCATAGGAGCATCAGTGTGTGAGAGCTGGCCCACATCACAGACAAGCCATACACAATGACAATGTGACAAGAGCAGAACGCTTCCTCCTACAATCTCGGTGCGTATATCATCACGTTACGAAATATAATAAATATGAAATAGTATGTCAAACAACTGAAATGTACCTGCATTTGGGGCACCTGTTATACTCCTTATTTCAGTACATTTTTGCATGGATCATATGTAACAGTATCTTGAAAACATGAAAGGCACAAATGTTACATATTCAATTCAGTTTATTTATTTAGTATTATTTTTCCATATTCATCTGATGCTTTTTTTTACGACCTACAATTACAATGCAACATACAATAGAGCGAAAGTTTGAAATTTAACGGTGCTCCCCGAGATCTGTCCCCTTGGCCCCTCTGGTTCAATAGCCCGAGGCGCTACGTGTCGCACTACAGGAGAAGACGAGGGCAGCTACTTTTTTGTAGCATCATATATGGATATATTTGCCACAATGGCTGTAAAGCTTTCATGGGATGAATATAGACGACCCCAACCGAAACATCCGTCAACCGGATCTCTCTCTATACAACGTCTTCCACTCATCAGAATGTCAGGCTCCACGGGCAGACCTCCTGCTTTATCTGCGTGACTCCTCTCCCCCTGACCAACACCGGGCCACAAATCAGCACGCTGAGGTGAGGACTTCTAGATCGAGGGGTCAGAAAACCTCATGTGCGCGGTGGAAAATAATGGCCAGCACTGCTTGGGGGGGGGGGCTGACGTGGAGCAGAGGAAGGCTAAAAGTTCACTGGTTTTACAGGGAAGTGACACGTCCTTCGGTTTAATTGTTCGTCGTGTGTTAGTGGTTTATTTTACTGGGTACTGTATTATAGCATGGAGTTTTATATATATCAGCCTGAAGCAGTTATTCAGAATGATTATAAAGAGCTCTCAGTGGCTTCTCAGAAATGGCCTGCTGGCTTGGAATGCTAATGATTATGGTCCCGGTGTTCAATGTGAATAACAAGTTCAAATGAAGGTGTTTTTTTCGAAATGGTAAAAGTTTATATGCCGTGAAGCTGCAATTCGATTGGCGTCGCCGGGAAGCCTTCACGCTGTTCCTTCGGTGCTGAGATTGTAATGCCTCACGCCGACGCTGGAGTCAAACAGGTCAGCGGGCACGTTGATGTAAATATTACCCCTCCCACCCCCCCCGACCCTCTCCACATGGCTCCAGTCACCTCAGCGATGAGGAATGTGTGACAATGAATGCTATTTGCATATCACTCAATTAGCCAGGCGAGCTGTAGTGTTTGAGCACATTTAGCTCCTGCGGCCACCCTTTGGCTAAGCTCCACGACAGCTGCTGCCGTGGCAAGTGCACCAGGAGACTTCCTGACTCGCGAGCCCTTTTAAAGCCGCTAATATCTTTGATGTTATCATAATTATATGTTTGCGTCCTAACCGGGAGTGACAGTTCTTGTGTTGATACAAAGACACACAGATAACCCCGCAGCTGATATCACATGTCGGCAGTTAATTATACACGGAGAAGGTCAATGTGTTACTATGAACTATTGCTGTCCATTAAAGACATATCCTGCTTGCTCCAAGTCTTGTACTGGGCCTTGGCCTTTCATGGTATGCGGTTCACAAAAACACACCATAAAATATGACTTTATTACAAGTAGTCGTGTCACCATTGGCTCTGAGGCAAGGCCCTCAAGCCCGATGTCTACAGCGATAGTGGGCAACCCGGATCTCTGATCTGCTATTATACGCTGCTCAGGACAAAAGCATCTGCTAAATAAATCAAAATGTGTGTTAATAAATAAGAAATAAAAACAAACAGGCCAGTGTGCCGGTCTAATTTATAGAGAAAAAAACAAAAACTCCCGTTTTCCGAGAGCCGTGCAATAATACGTACTAACAACGTTTAATGCAGACTCATGGGGATTAGTAATTCCGAAGTGATGGATCACAGATATATGCTCATGGACATAAGTGATCAGAAAACGCTGGTTTGTTAGTTTAGCCTGGAAAGATGCAGCAGACTGACTTTTAAGGCTGACAGCAGTCTGTGCCAGGTAAAGGATCTACAATCTCAGAGCCTCTACTGTTTTCCTGTTGTGAAAGTCGGAACGCACATGTCACGGCTGATCTTGCAGAAAGGCCTCTGAATGCCGTGCCAGGTGTTCCGGAACAAAATCTATGCAGCGTAATCCAAGAACATATGTGGACAAACGGCTATTATTATTAGCATGACTATTAATACTATGACGCCGTGGTTGACCTGCAGGTTCTGAGTTTCTCCCCAGGAGATTTAGAGACGCTGAATCATACCATGAGGCTACAGCTGAAATCCTGAAGCACAGCATTAGCGATGGGTATGTAAGTACAAGGCTGCAGGTGTCATGATCATATGTTTCTATGTCCTCCTCTTTGGGGTAGGTTTTCATGGCCATCATGGCTTTAGCGGTGTGAATGCCATAAGCCCCTGGTTTCCTGTCTCCCCCAAGATGAGCTCTGAGTTACTTACACCTAGGGTTCTGGTCTATCTTCTGGGGTGGGGGTGTTGGAAGAGGTACTGGTTAATTTGCAAAAACAAACTTATAAATTATGTTATGATTACAGGATCACTAGAAACTTGTCCAAAAATACTGGCAAACCGTGATGCTCGCTGATGCAGCCGGTACCTTTCAGAAGCCCAGGGGCGGGGTCAAAGCACACTGGACAGAACTTTAAGCTGATTGGCTGCCTGGATTTCCCCTTCCACTGTCACTGTAAGACTGAAAACATATCAGCGGCTAATGATAAGGTTGGCCCCTTTGTATAAATTATGGCCCCTCTCATGGCCCCCACCTTAAAATATCTTCGAACCATCCCTGCATCAGCTGTCACTCTGACTCCACTTTTGCCGGATGGATTTCCTGATTCACCTTTCACAAGCAGACAGAGCAGACTCCCTCCTGCTCGCACTATCATTGTCCTCCCAATAAAGTGCCTTAGGACACTGTTCTTCTCTGTAGCACAAAATTAATTTCCAGACCCCTTTAAGAATTCTTTGCAGATAATGGAGCATTTTACAGACTAAGAGCTTAAATGTATTATAACAGAGGTTAATTAATGTCAAAGAATTCAGACGAATGAGGTTTCAAACAATGAGTACAGGCAACAAGGAAAGATATACACAAGTGTCTTCATCAGATGTTTCTCTTTGTATTTGGTCAATACTTATTAATAGGATTATTCTTTATGCATTTTATATTTCTTGCTTTTAAGTAAAGGCTACGCTACACATTCTTGCAAAGCAGTGAGTTTGCCTTATGCATCCTGTACTTCCTAGCATCTCACGTTAATTTAATGACCTGATTTCCCCGTTCTAGGTGAAGTTCACCCAGATGCGTGCCTCTGATTGCAAGTGATGCCAAGTTTATTTCCCGCAGCTACGTAGAAAATCAGATTTTGGTTCCACTCCCACGGGGCCTGCCGGTTCCAGTGTGCCGGCCACGACGACACATGCTGGCGATGAGCACGCTACAAGTCCGCTTGAGAGGGAAGTCACGTTGTTACCCTGAAGGACATCGGGGAAAATTCAGGGGAATTTAATTGATGCGTTGAATGGCAGAGCTCCATCTGTGTCCCATCTGCTTGCTTTGTAGTCACGGTAGAGCTCACCTCTTTCGAGAACCGCATTCTTCTGACAACAGAACAGCGAAAGCGTGCATATATATAAGCGAAAGAGTGGGCATAGGTCTCTAAGACCACCCATCCCGTCTGCAGACTGCACCGATCTATGCTGCCGTGAAAAGCATGAAAACAGAGGCAGATCCTCATCTCTTTGTCTCTTACTCCCTGTCCTTATAAAGCATGCAAAGACATACAGGTGCATAGGCTCAAAATTAGCCAGGCTGCATACTGAAAAGACGATTTTCCCAATTACTGACTGTAGTACAAAGTATGAAGATAGATAACTCAGATGCCTCCATCAGAAATATCTGTGGGCAGAGTAAGAAAGTAACGAAATCCATGCAAGTGCGTAGTCCTTACAAAGGAGTCCATTAGCAGGGGTATAGGACCCGGGGAGACAGGATGCCGCAGCCGCCCCCCCCCCCCCCCAGTAATTAATTTGGCTTCATTCATTCCCCCAATAAATAAACATTTGAATTTGAATGATGTGTCATGTCCCTCTCCAACATCAAACTCTCTCCGATGTTGATGTCCATTAGGGAGGGATCCACTCCATGTTCTCCTCGGCAATACATCCAGTATCTGCTACTCCTTGGCCATGAGACACGTACCCTGCAGTTCATCACGACCTGAGACACGTTCCGGCTGCTGTTTGGGGGGGGTGGGGGGTTAGACATAAGCCCCCGTCAGTGGCCAGGCCACTCCATTAACTTGCAGTGAATTACGCCCCCTCTCTGGGCCCCCTAAGGTCGCACAGCTAATACAATTTGGTAATCCTCAGCACAGGACCTCAGGGGCAAAACTGCAGACTAAGTAGGACCTGCCAATAGCAGTCAAGGCCTCTTACAAGCCTTAAAACCATGTAATAAACCACAGGACCTTCAAATTAGGCAAAAAAAAAAAAGTCCACAAGCCTCCTTCATCTTCAACATACCAACAACGTAATCCAAAGGTTCTGGCTTCCAGCATCACAGCCATCAAAACAACATGGGATGTTTTCCCTCTGGTTGCTCAATTTGGCATAAAAGCCTTACTAATCGCACGCTGGTTAGACTGGGACGGCATAACGTCGAGTTCTGAGCAAGTCCATGCAGCCTGGTCATTTAAAGTAAATGGACCGGCAGCAGGATCCAACGGCTGAAATATACGGGTCCATTTATAATGGTAACTGAGCGGTAATGAAGTTCCTTGTAGAAATCTGTACATTTGACAGTATAAAGACCACTACAAAATAGGGCATAACTTTAAATTTCAGGTAATGACCGAAAAATGACGGCGCCCTCGAAGAGCTGGCTTACATTCACCTGAGCTAGCTATAATGGTAGCTGTAAAAGCTAATATTATCATTGTTCATTCATCGCTAATGGAGGGGCCCACTAGTGTCTTACACACTGCAATTCCAGCTCGCCCTTTTCTTACTAAATGAAGGAACCTTTATAGATGCTTCGTTTTTATTCTCCTGCAACGTTCATGGTTCCACATGTTCTCTCAGTTCACATGCCTCAGCCAGGGGGGCTTGCGGTTAAGGTAGACTTCTTGGGTTCCCCGGTATCCCTAGCATGTGCATGTGTGCCTGCTGTTCCGGAAAAACAGGCAGCGTGCGAGCGCATGAGGCTGGAATGTTCTGCCCGGCTGCATTTCAGAGCGGCGAATATGTTTCCATTGGCCGCTCCCTTCTTTGAATTTCAATGCATTCGCTGCAATCTGTGATCTTTGAGGAACTTTTTGTTCATTCAGAGAGGCGGCCCCCTCAGAGAGCGCCCCCCTGGCTGGCAGGCAGCACAGTGTTACTGCGGTTGGGAAGCCCTCTGAGCAGCCCCCTCAGAGAGCGCCCCCCTGGCTGGCAGGCAGCACAGTGTTACTGCGGTTGTTCCCCTTCTCTCCCTAATTGTAGCCCTCGGAGCTTCAGCCCTCGCTGCCGCTAATGGAAGGGGCAACTTCGCGCGCCTTATCGAAGCCATTAATCAGCGCGCGATGTGATTTATCGGCGTGACGGCAAGTGGCGCCAGCGCCTCTTCCTCTTTGTTTCGCCAAGGACGGGGCGGCGAGTGTGACAGGTAAGGGCGGCAGAGGGAACAGCGGCGCACTCCGCATCCGACCGGCCACTGCGGACGAGGGGTAGCGCCTTTCGCAGACACACACACACATGCACAAGCACGATCTGCACATCCATGCACCCCTGTTATATGCAGGGAGGCGGCTTGTCAACTGGGGACTGCATGATGATGATGGTGATGATGATGATGATGATGATAATGATCAACAGCATAGGAGAGAATCTGATATTATGGGGGGGGACTCTACTTAATGATTTGAATGTAAAGGTCAATATTTTGGGGGGTGGCTGAATAAAGCCAGATTAAATATTGGGGAAGTACACAATCCCCCACCGCCCCGGGTTCCTGCACCCCTGATGATGATGGTGACGATGTTAATTAGGATGATGGTGATGTCTGCGGGGACGTTACCCTCACGTTTAAGAGGGCCATCACTCGCTCATGGGGCCTGTCCAGCCTTCTCTGAACGGCTCATTGCTAGACTGTTGCATCAGACGGGGCCTTTTAAAGGGGAGATTATTACCACCGTACGGATCATATCTGCGAAGGGGGATCTCGTGGTGGCGTGGCGTGACACTGCTCCGGGTGTGACAGCAGACCCCTGTAAACAGGGAATGCCAGTAGCCCCAGGTTTAAAGTATAAATGAGATAAAAGACGACAAAAACAGAAGGTGCAAAGGCAGGATGTGACGTGTACCTGCCTGTCAATCTCAGGGCAGCCCTGTCAGAACCCCAGAGCGAGCCATGCTGCCGCTTTGGATTATTATTATTTTTTTAATCAGTTCAACTTACTTGAAATCTACATTTACTTTTACTTATTGGTCCAAAATGACGTACAAGTGAGGAAAATAATACTTCAGAGAGCCAGATTCGGCTCAAATCCGGTGATTATCACAAATCCCAAGAATAGGCAGGCAACGAGCACAAGATAGCTGTGGGAAAATTTTCCTGCTATTATGGGTGCTGATACTCACCACTGTATGAAGGGGAGAGGGCAATTAGTACAGTCTTTTTAATCAGTGTTTGTTGATGAAATCAGACTAATGGACCATTTCAATTAAAGTCAATGAGGTGATTAACAGCTGACTCGTTTAATAAGGGCAGCATCCAGAGGTCAGACAGTCCCTCATAGAGAAACTTATAAATGTATTTATGAAACGTCAAATATAAGCTCCAGATGATATTATCTTTCTGTTACAACTGCCAAAATGTTAATACAAAAAATCATTAGCATACCACTGCATACCCATCTTTACATCTTCCTCAATTGTTTATATGGCACAGCGTCACAGTGAGTCTGGGGACGGCCTGGACTGGATGCCAGTCTGTCACAGGCTGTAAACAGGTGCAGGCTGTATGTACTCTGTGCTTGCGGTGCTGCCGGCTCTCGGCCCAGCGTCACTCTGGAAGCTGTGTCTCTCACTAGTTCCGGCCTGGAACACACGCGCGCCCAAGTGTAGCGTCTCGGCCCGCCTCCCTGCGCTTCTCTGAATGCCCGCCGAGAAGCGGCCGAGTGCGTAGTGAGCAGGAGGGGCCGCGCTATTTTCACAAGCCCTCCGAGGTGCTGCGCAGACGCATCGAAGTTAAAAGGCTCAATTACCGAAGCAGGGGATGCGCTTTAGAAGGAGACGCTTCGGAAAACATGGCCACCCTTTCGGTACGCGAGGCAGCGCGAGGGACAGCCAGCGGGGGCGCTCTCCCTCTCACTGCTTACCAGTGACCTTCTATGGTGGCCTCCAGGAAGAATTATTACATTACCTGCAGTCCATTTAGATATTACTGGTGATCCCCACAGTATGGAATAGTATAGAACAGTCTTCCTGCTAGTGTAGTACAAGCTAAATCCTTGGGATCCTTTAAAGCAGAGCTAGATAAGGTTTTAACATCTCTGAGCAACTAATGGAAGGCTCACCAAACGAGCTCGATGGGCCGAATGGCCTCCTCTCCTTTTTTCTTATTTGTTTAACCCTCACACGGCAGGATCAGCTACGGCCCAACAGATGGTAGATGTCTAGGCAACACACGTGGATCTGACCCAAAATTTACAGATATGCCGGGTCTGTGCTGCTAGCAGCGGGGAGGACATTTTACACAAAACTGTGGCAGCTGTACGGTTATACAAAGAAGACAGGAAAAATTATATATAGATGTATCCCTTGTTTAGAGGAATAGGAAATGTTTTTTTTTCGTATTTCATTATGAAAGCACATTGAAGACAAGGCTTGTTAGAAGCCTCTGCCTAATGAAAGGAACATAAGTCCTTTTTAAATTGTAAACATATTGTTGTTCATCCTTCATTTATTTGTACATATGTAATCTAGAGAGTTATGACAGGAAGCAAACTGCTTCTTGGTAATAGCGGCCATCAAGTGCATTAATTCCAGGAAACCTATTCACAGGCCGGTCATTTTAATAGGAAAAAAGGACAATAATAATAATTATACATAAACTGAAAATTACTTGGATCTACAGGAGGGCTTTGGAAAACACAGAGGAACCCGAACGCATTATGAATTGAAACAGCTTAAAATAACCTCTGTCATCTTAGACATTAACTTGCTTCATTTAGAAAGAAAATCACTGCATATTCTGTACCTTCTACACTTGATTTAGCTACAGAAAAGCTCATTATGTTTATGTGGTTCAGAATGGCCTTTTCTGTTTCTATCTCCACATACAATGGTCCATTTATCAATTCTGAATTGCCGTGATTCTTCTCATGGGCTTCACAACTAAAGATTACACCTTGTAAAGGTAAACAAATTTCAGTTCCTGTGAACCTGTTTATAAAATTGTCCCCCACTTAATATGAAACTTTACTCTGGCCTGACATGTGGTAACCAGGGAATCAAATTTTAAACTGAAAGAAAACTGAAGCGCGTGTTCCGTTGAGGCAGTAAAACACGAGATATCAGCCTCGTCGTACAATAATAAAACTGCACCCTAGGTATTTTTATTTAAGGTTAAGATGGATATTATTGATCCCAAGAGGATATTTCTTGTGCATACAAGACAGTACACATAATACAAACATAATGCGAATAAATTTACACAAAAACAATATCCTGAAAGTAGAACACTGTAGTATTATAGGGAGTAAATATTTACAGAGAAGAGCAATAATAAATGAGCGATGCCAATACAGGCAGCAGATAGCACCGGATTAGTATTATTACTAAGATAGGTGGCTTTCTGACACGTTATGGCTGGGGGTGGGGAGTGACAGGGCAAGAGGAGGCGTTGAGGTAGCTGCATCCAGCTACACATGCATTGATAACAATAATAAAATGAATGCTTCAGTACTGCACTAGCACTTTCCCGTTACCTTTTCCCTGCCTCGTTCCATAACAAGCTTCACTGTTGACTATTGATCGACAAGCAAGATGGCAGCTTAAAGCAGACTTTCAGACGCTCTTAACGAAACGTCAAGGCTGCCTATGCCACCCCCACCCCCCGCCAAGCTCAGCATGGAAAAGCAACCATCCAGCATGCTACCACAGAAGCACTCTTCTGAAGCCCCGAGTCGCACACATCTTGGTAACTTGACCGCGGGGCTGCTGTTGAAAATAACCAGAAAAATCAGATTCTCCTGAACACGCAAAAAGTACGGAGGCTCGATGTTCACTGACATGAGAAAAAGCAGGGTAGGGATTTGTTTGCACAAAGAGATTTTCCAGGAAGCCAACGCCAGAGGAACCTGACCCGGTGGGAGGCATTTGTTCAGTTTAGCTAGTGCATAGGAAAGCTGCATGGCTAACCAGAACTAGCTAAGCTTTCCGTTGTATTGAGAGTAGGTCCTGATCATCCAAGATTTTGGCCCAGATGGCCCAATCAGCAGCAGTTATGAACATCTGACACTCCAGGTAAAGTGACTGGCTCACACTGGCCACTTTTGGCAGAAGCTGCATGGAGTTTAAGCCACAGTGAACCAAAGGAAACTGGACATGCTTATTGCATCCTTAATTGCAACCTTACTATTGAAGCCAACAGCTATCCTTTCAAGGACGTAGTGTCAAGGCATAATAGTTAGCTATCTGTCAATAAATATACCTGCAAGGAAGTATATTAAGTGGTAATTAGGTAATTACTTGAATTATGGGTTTCTTTGGAATGCCCTACATGGCTCACGGACATTATAGCTGAACATTTGGTGCCATGACCATTATCAGAACATGTATTGGCACATGTTGAAGAAATAAATGTTGGGGAAAAGGTAGCCACCCAACCCCATGATGGGAAACTGAATGGGCAATTTCCATTCCCTCCATTTCCATTAAATTTCATTAAATTTTCATTAATTGCTGTGCAGATCCGTTGAATAGTGCATTCATGTAGCACTTTCATAAAGTACATCAACATTAAATGGCCTTGCCTCTTGGAACTGGCGGGCAAGTCCGGGCAAAGCAGCAAAGAGATGATTTCCCAGGGTGACCCAAAGACTTGGAAGGGGACACCAAGCTTTGTAAACAATGCCAGAGTCCACCACTTGCTGATCCATTCATTGACATCAAGAAGGGCCCATTACACCAGAATGAAAAATTGATCACGTCTGCTTTCGATTTTTGTGAGGATTCCAAATTCCATTCCTTTTTGAAGTTTTCCGTCATGTTTTATCTCAAACCAACAGGTTTCCGCGCCAAAGGGTTGGATCTTTCGATAATTCCACAGTCTTTTTGAAGTAGGAGAGAGGTCTGCTCTTAACAGAGCTAGCCAGCTGGCCAGGTGACTTCCTCAGTTTACAAAAACTCCAGAGCATTAACGTATAAATTTGGAATCTGGAGAGTTTATCGACAGTATTTAAACAAGCTGCTAGTGGCCGTTTAGTTTGTGCCACTCACATAACCAAGGAAGAAAAACTGAAGCCATCCATTCTGCCATCCATTCAATAACGATTGAACAGACTAATAACATTAGCAATACCGAAAAGGTACAAACACTCCTTGTACCATTATTTAATAACGTGGTTTATGATTAAGCCTAAAATGAGCTTAAAATCTAGAGTCAAAAAATAAATACCAGAGAGATGTCTGTGTGCACTAGGCCTGGGTGATATGGCTCAAAAAGTGTTTTCACTATAAAAACGTTCATATCAGGTGATATCGCCGATTATCACGGGAAACGTAAAAAATTGCACTACTCGCAATCTTCGTAGCATTATTGAATTCTCTATGGATTATATTACTGTGTGGATTTCTCATGGACTGACATGTGCACTTTCCTTTTGGACATGCTGGACTACCCTTACTGGATGGGTTGCTTTGGACTTACCTACACTTGCAGTGAGTTGCCCCGTTGTGTTAACTTTGTTGTCTTTAGTCTGCCTGCCTGCCCTAGTGCATTCTGCCTGCCCTAGTGCGCTCACTTATTTGTGCCATTGCTGGCCCTGACAGGCAGGCAGAGAGAGTGACATCATTTCATTGTGATGTAAAACACATTGGGTCTTAAATTATGTGGAACTTTTATTGAGCATTAGTTACATTGGCACTGAGGAAAATTACTTTGCGATAACTGGGGTTATTGTTTTATTGCCAGGTCCTAGTGTGAACGTGTATAAAACCAATCGAACAGGTCATCATTTATTAGGGCTGAGGTTTGCAGATGGTTTGAAAGAAAACTGAGGAGAACAGTTTTAAGCTACTGAGTATCTGTATTCACCATATATTAATAATAAACATAAGCATTCATATGAGCTGGATGGAGAATGGTGCAGGATTAATTTTACCCTGTGAAACAGTTCTCGGATTTCACTTCCCTAGAGTAAAGGATCATAGATTCCATTATAGGGATATATATCAATGATCTCCCCTTCATGTGTCATCCAAGTTCTTTCTTGCAAGAATCAAGTATTTCTTCACTCAAGCCCCCCCACCCCACCCCACCCCACCCCCGTTACCCCCAGAGTAATCTTGCCAAAGCTTTAAAACAGCACCTAGTCGCCACACTGAATTCTGGGTACTCGGCACTAAAGGTCACCATTCCCTGGTTTGGATGAGAAGATTTTGCAGGAAAAACAGTCCAGTGCACATACACTGAGGGTCTCTGGTCTCCAAGCACGCAGCAAGACCCCCGAACGTACATGACTCCCTAAACAGGCGGCTAGAAAGCCACTGTGGCAGAAAATAAATAAATAAAATAAAAAAAAAATTGTGGCTATGCATGACTTAGGAAAGCCATTTATTAGATTGGAATGGCGGGCCTGTTTCTGGAAAGGCGCGCAGAGCAAGGAAATACAATATGTCACACATTAGCCATTTAGTGCAGTCATGAAGAATTACCTTACAAGGCCAGTGAGGAACACGCTGATCCAGCTGAAAGTCCCCAGAAATCTGAAGAAATAGTAAAATATAATATAAAGCGCCACAGCACCATTTTAGCACAATACCTTATTAGCACCCCCCATCCCCCGCATTGTTTCCATCTTTCTGCCTTCATCCATCCAACAGCATCACGCCGACTTAAAATGGCCCTTAATTGCTCACACCTGTGCCTGATTAGCCTAATGAAACCCCTCACTCAGGTGAAACTCCTACAGGGAGTTCAGTGGGGTAGCTGTGCACTCGCCTGCTTTACTGCCCCAAAAAAAACACTGGTAATCATTAACACTCCGAGACACGCGTTACTGGAGATTAATAAGGCGATTTAAGCTTCTTATGTTATTTTCTTTGCACTACTACAGCAGCTAGAGATATCTAGACACAGGTAATGGATCTTAAACTATTAATCTACGTACAAATTCATCTGTTTAATATGACCATCAATGCAATGCAAAATATATTACATGTGTCATATATTTTACACATTTAGAGGTTGTTTTCTATTCATGGAAGTCTGTTATTGGCAATGTTCTCACCGCGGCTCAGTTATACATTTTTAGACCCTGTGATGATCAGAGAACACAGCAAATCCAATCTGCAGATCTATTCAGCCTTAATTGGCCATAAATTAAGATTAATGCTTCACTGAATCACCACTGTCCCAATTTCTTTAGTGGCTTTGTATCTGAAGGTCTATTTCCATACTCTATATTATTGTAAGATCAAGACAAAACATCTACAGAGTTGCAGATCCTGATTTTCCCAATTCTGGTGCATTTCTGGGTCAACAAGGGAGGGGCTTTCACAGTCTTCATTGTATGACATCATCACATTAATTAAAACCAGTTTTTTTTCTGCCAAGTGGCAAGGTGCAGAGATTTGTAAAGTACCCACTTTATTGCGTATGCCTTTTTCATCGTTATGTCATCGCTACAAAACATAGGAGCATGCTTATCTGCAATGGCTGTGTGTGTATATTTCATTACGATGATAATAATAACAACAATAACAAGTAGACTCGAACCTAAGACCTTCCAGACACAGGCACAGAGGCTGTGGCCACAACCCCGGAAGCCTTGAGTTTGAAAATGAGAAAAAATGGGCCAGTGTTATGATGTCATACAACGATGATTGGTTAAAGAAATTAAATGTAAGCCGCTCCCTTGTTGATCCAGAGAGTTGTTGGACTCGGGAAAAGCAGGATGGTAGGATAGGAAGTGAATGGAAGATGGATGGACGGATGAAGCTACAGCCATCTAATAACATCCTCCCCCAGAAGTTTGCAGTCTTGTTCTTTGGAATAATCTCTTAATACATCAGGCTTTAAACCCTACGATATTCTGAGAAACCAACAGTGAGGAAATACAAGCCTTTCTGTTGAAGACAATGCAAATAAAAATGTAACTAAACAGTTGGCCTAGTTAACAGGATCACATGACACCGGTAGCTTCCAGTGTAGCACAGTTATGTTTTTGCCTTT
>JAODKL010000081.1:6507170-6519007 GCA_026780765.1 Petrocephalus schoutedeni | reverse complement strand
ACGCGGGAAGAACACACAAACACAGGAAGAGCATGCAAACGCGGGAAGAACACACAAACACAGGAAGAGCATGCAAACGCGGGAAGAACACACAAACACAGGAAGAGCATGCAAATGCGGGAAGAACACACAAACACTGGAAGAGCATGCAAACACCTCATGCCCACATCCCTGGAAGGCTACAGTTCCACTGGTAATATGTGAGGTGGAAATGTCAAATGTATGTTTTTAAGGACTTCCAAGGAAGACCATGTATTTAATGCCGAATGAATCCCTTTTCATTTTACTTTAGAGGACATAAACTTGGTCAGAATGCTTTGCTGTTTCTTCACCCATTCTTACAATAGCTAATGTAATGTTTTAATTAATATTCACCAAAACGGCTGTGCGTTTCTATATTTGTGTTTGTGTCTATCGAGAAGATACATTCTCATTTGTTGTATGGGTTGTGCTGATGTATAGAAATGCTATTTTTATTAAAATAAAAAAAAGACCACATGAAGACAAATGTAAATACCCAAACTATTTAAACAGTTTAAGCAGTACTTCTATATCATTTACGGTTAGGATTAAGTATTTAATTTTTATGGTTAGAGTCTTGTGACCCTGAATAGGACAAGTGGTTTCAGAAAATAGATGGGTGGATGGGTTAGGGCTGATATATCAAATGGCCTCCCCTGTTTATAAATACAGGGGAGGTGTATTTGCTTACACCCTCTTTCAGCTAAGAGCTTGTCCAGTGATTTTAATTAGACTTACTTACGGGAAAGTAAAGGCTGGCTTAGTAATTAGCTTTGATATGTTTTGCTTTCAAAACATGTGCTTATCAAAAGGCCCAAGGACAACAGTGGACATCCACAATAGGCTGGTTTTTAAAAATGATCTCCGACATGGCGATTATTTCTCAGAATATCTGGAGCCACGACGAAGCCAGAACGATCGTCCGCCATCTAAAGGACGGGCGGGATGTAATCAGCCTCGTCTGAGTGACTGAAGTGGCCAGAATCTCAATCTGCCGACGACCGTTGCCATAGACACAGATACCTGGCCTAGGAAGGCAAATGGAGCGAGTTTATTAGCGTTAATTCGCCGCGCTTTACCCGCAAACGGCAGTAGAGCGGATGTCTTGCCCCTCGCCTGCCAGCAGTGTCATGCCCCATAGCACGCCGAGCAACGCTCAGGGTAAGTCTCTCCAAATCGACACACTACCACCGTAAATGTGTAAGATAAGGGGTCCTGCCTCTAAGGTTAGGCTTTTGATGCCGTTTGTTTCTGCATACTGCATACTCCTAAACAAACAAATATTTTCATCTGAATGATCAGCAACGCCATCACTTTCCAGTCGGAGAGGGTCACGGTCCAAAAATGTTGCCTTATTATTATTATTATTATTATTGTTGTTGTTGTTGCTGGTGGTGCTTTTCTTGTTGATCCTGTAGCCTGTTAGTAAGCTGGTATAACCTTATGGCTGTTCTCAATGTTGGGGGGTGGGGGGGGGTGTCTGTTCTCTAGGATGCAGGTATGTCATTGCACCTTGGGGGGAGGAGGTTGATGGTGCTGGGCTCAAGTGAATGATGAGGCCATGCCATAGTGGGCTGGAGACACGTACGTTTGTCATGGGGTGGAACCAGGCTAGAAAATGTGCCAGAAAGACCAGGTTTTCTGTTTGTTATTATGATCTCAAATAGAATTTCTAGAGTTTCTCATACCCATAAAAAATTGTCAGCTAGAGCCTGGGTTGATTAGATGCGTGAAAAAGGCATGGCTTGAAAATATATAGTTTAATTTTGGAAATCGACCAGCCCCTCCCCCAAACTCCCACCATTCTGTGTATACTGGACATGGACTGGTGGTTGAGAACCTCTGCTCTACGATATTCTCTGACCTCAGCCCCAAGAAGGTGGCTGTTACTACATTGCAGCTGATTAAATGTGCAGGTCGCAGGGAGTACAGGGTGTGATTCAGGACATGCCCTACAGAGGGTGACGGATCATCTCTTCACACACACACACACACATAAACTCGCACCCGTAGTTATATGGTGAAGGCAATTTAGAGGTATCAGTTAACCTGGAACAGCAGCCATGTTTGGATTGTCTTTTGCTTCCAAAGGAATTATGGGATATTTTTATGCTGATTATTTTGGTGACTACAGATCCATGGGTCTAAACCAGGTAGAAATGCAGCCTCATGAAAAACACCTGATTAGTGTCTGAGAGAAACAGGGAGGAAGAGAGGACAAAGACCCGAAGCAGACTGGCGAAGACCAGAAGCACATTGACAATGACGAAAACCAAAAGCATACTTACAAAGACCGGAAGCAGAGTGGCAAAGACCAGGAGCAGATTGACAATGACAAAGACCAAAAGGAGACTAACAAAGACCTGAAGCATACTGACAAAGACTGTTATCAGATTGGTGAAGACCATAAGCAGACTGATGACGACAAAAACGAAAAGCAGACTGACATGGACCCAAAGCAGATTGACTAAGAGCAGAAGCAGAATGATGACAATAAAGACCAAAAGCTGACTGACAAAGACCAAAAGCAGACTGACAAATACCAGATGCAGTGTCTTATTTCTGAGTTTTAGCTTCTAATGTTTGTTCTTTTTTTCTATTTTTGTGCTGATTTTCTGCTTTTCTCTTAAAAGCCCTTTAAGTCATCTGCATTGTTTGTCAGTACGTTATGTCCTTTAACCATAATGACGGCCATTCAGGGAACAATACACATTTATAAAGCTGATTCCATCTAGCATGAAAACATTGTCGTTTCATGCTGGATTATGACTATTACACCTTCATAGAGCACATAACAGCAGTCATTTAAAAGGGGGCTGGGACACAGGAGCTACTTACATTAGTAGAGATTTAAGTCAGGATTTTAAATAAATAAACGAATAAGTAACCAAATAAATATGAATACTGTGTTGTAGAAAGTCAATTTACTAAAGATCAATTTGTTTTGTTAACAAAATCTCGGCACTGCAGGAAAAAAATGAATCATTAGAAAAATGTTTAGTCCGCGTGCCTCTTCTAAACAACCTGTCAAAATACTTAATGGCTACTAATTTACTGCCACTGTAAGAAGGAGTACACTATGCACTCTGATTCATATACGATACTCAAGGTAGGAAATACTCAAAAGTATGGAATGTGAGTTGACTGGATATAATATTGCACAAAAGTCCAAGGCAGTCAAAATTATGTTTAAATTAACTTCATGTTAGTGTAAAACTATGCATTATGTCTGTCAAAACCTCTCCTAAGGACACCCCAGTCTTTCCAGCAACCTTGCAATAATACACCCATGTACTTTCAGACTTGATCACTAGGACACCATGTTTTGAGTATAAGTACTTTATTCAAGCTGGTGGTGCATTTTAACAAATACTTGGAATGGCCGAGATGCCCCTGAGAAGAGGTTTGGGAGCTTCATCTGGCCAACCAGCAACCTTTTGGAAATTGCTTTTGGCATTTATCTTGTTACTGTGCATTTGCATATGCTCTTATGTTAAATTGTGCGTTATTTTTTTCTAAGCAAAGGTACATTTACTACCCAGGTAAATAGCTTTCAGCATTTCTTTTGACTGCCTAAGACTTTTGCACAGTACTGTAATACCTGTAATCTGTGTCCTGAGCAGTCTCATGCTGTTAAGTATGGTATATTAGAGTAACTAACTATTCTTGGATACAAGGTGTATGCCCTGGATACATGGCTCCGAGCTGAATGGTCACTGTAAAGCTTGATTTGATGCATGCAATCATGCAGTCGCAGAGACACGCCCCTATTTTTTGTATATTGCTTAATCTATCCCCAGTTTGCTCCCGTTTCATTCATCCTCGATTCCCCGACTTTCCTCAGCCTTGTGTATTTCGAAAATAACAGGGAGACATCTGCACTCTGGCCTCTTTTTGATGTCGATGGAGGGGTTAGCATCTCCTTGCTAATTTCCCTCAGGCGCTGCTAGTTTATTATTTAGCTAACAGACCCTGATTTGCTAGTGGTCAGTGACACAGTATGAATCTGAGCCTTTATCCCAGCACTAGCTCTGTGTGAATTTGATAACACAGCAGTCGCTCCCATAAAAACAAGCTCTTAATAGCGGCCCGTCCATCTGTCCTCTAACCACTTTTGCAGTACATGGCTGCGGCGGCCTCCCCGGAGCTCACCCCAGGCAGACGAGGGCTGGGTGAGCGCAGTGGGCGCAATGCCAGTCCATCACAGGGCGCAGGCGGCCACTCACACACACTGTGGGAAATTTAGAAACGCCAATTAGTCCGAGAGTCCGAGAACCAGAGAAATCCAGTGGAAATTTGTGTGACACGGGGAGAACATGCATACACACAGAGCAAGTATGGGATTTGTCCCCCCTACCCACCCTGGAGGCATGGGGCTATAGTGCCTGTATCTCCTGAGCCTCTGTTCCATCCCCATTATATTAATAACAATAGTAATAATAATAACATTATTATTATTATTATTAATAATAATAAGCATTTGCTTAGATACATGGACATGGCAGGAGGTGGTACGGGTGAATAGGGGAGGAACAGACTGATGATGGATAGAAACCCTCCCAGCAAGGCCTCCTCTAAGACTGTGTTGGGATGAGCTGGCAGCCAAAAGTGCCCCCTGGGTAGAGTGTTGTGGACAGGGTGTGCGCAGTCACCAGCCATGGAACTCAGCTTGGCTAATAATCTCTTCTCTGCCAGAACCTCCACGGAGTCCGGGGCGTGCATACCACCTTTAGGAAGAGGAGCTATATATATATTTATGGGTCAGAAATCTTGCGGTGATTTTGGGGGGGGGTTGACATTTCTAGAACATACCGGAGGCTGTTATTGATATGTTACCAGCCAAAGGCTCAAATAGTTTAAGATAATGGTAGCATCCAAGTTTTGGAGGCCAATGGATTATTATTTACTACTTGAAGTTTTACCAAATTAAATAGTTTGTGAATATACGTCGTCTCCTGTCATATATTTCAGTTCTGCAAGTCAAGTTTAACGGTGACCCTCACCAAGAAATGCAGACTGAAGATGGATGGATGGATGGATGAAAGTCAATTTGACTGATTTATTTGTATTGAATGCTCTTTGTGCAAAGTGGTCATATTATCCTTACGTCATTGATACTTTGCCATGAACAGATTCATTCCCATTCGTCCATTTCTACATTTTAGAAGCAGGTTAAAGTCCAGTTTTTCCGTATTTGACCAACATGATGTTCATTATGCCTGTATTAGAAACATACCTGGTAACTGGGATTGGGTTCTCTTAACACAGTATAGTTCTGGTCAGGGTGTGGTCATAATTTCACAGGAGAGGCAATTTTAGGATTTCACCCTCACCTCCCAGCCCCTAGGTCTACAGCAATAAAATGAACATACAACTACAAAATTAGCAGGAAATGTGTACAAAAATAAGGGACACGTAATTTTAAAGCAGGACAACCAGGCTGGTTGTCCTCCTAAATTAGGTCTAGAATCTTTGGTTTTGTCTCTGCATTTTCAATAAAACACAAATTAGGTACAAAGATCACATGTGCTTCTTACCCATGTCTGCCCTCATCCTGCTTCCCTAGAGCAGTGTTTCCCAATGTAGTCCTGATGTTTTTGCTCCCTCCCAGCTCCCTGCCATACAGTTCACATTTTTGCTCCCTCCCTGGAATGCATATTTCCCAGGGCTCTCTTTGCCAAGTCTTGCACACTCTGTGAGCTTCCCTGTTGTTTCCTTTGTCAAAGCCCTGTTATATAGTTTGTTTTCCTAGCTCTGTTGCTGTTTGCGCCTGTCCTTAATGCTTTTCCCGCCAGAATACTCAGTAAACCTCCAAACATTTGCACCAGTTCTCCACGCCTGCAGATTCTCCACTTTGCGACAGTGGCTCTCTGACTTCCATCGGTGGTTTGTTATTTACATACGCTGCGGCCAGTGATTCTCTTCAAAGCGACCCACAGATTGACAAATAATAGGTGCTAACATCAAGTGTCGGCACGCGGTTACAACCAGTACAAGCAGTGAGACGTTTATAAGGCCACTAGATTTAAGAGTATTAATCTTATACGGAACGGACAGCGGAAGCTGAGTATGTGCACAGAGATGAAAACTGATTAGCGGCATGTGGACTGTAGCCTGGATGCAGTTAAACATTCAGGGATGCAAGTGGACACCCTTTAAGAGAAAGAGAGGC
Source organism: Petrocephalus schoutedeni (assembly GCA_026780765.1). NCBI lineage: Eukaryota > Metazoa > Chordata > Actinopteri > Osteoglossiformes > Mormyridae > Petrocephalus > Petrocephalus schoutedeni. Next base: position 6,512,814 of record JAODKL010000081.1, on the reverse strand, counting down.
ACTCTTAATTAAGCGGTAAACAAGGCACAGCCAATAACAGAGGCAACAATGTGAAATGAGCATCGTCTGCAGCACGATGCACGTCAGAGACAAATGAAGCCTTTAAGATCTCCTATAATCATCAGAATACAGATGATAAACAAATAAACCAATAAAAAGTAAATAAAACAAACGAATACAAAAAATGGCAAGTGCATGTGGTGTTTACAGCTCTTCGTCTTCCAAACCAGAACGAAGATGAATCTGTGAAAGATGCACTGATGCGTGTGTGTGTGTGCGCGCGCGTGTGTATACTGGCTTTGTAATTATTACAGTGTGGGGACCCAATATCCCCACAGTGTGATAAAAACCTGCTACTTTTTACCTTTTTAGACTTTATTTTATAAAAATCTGTGAATGCAATCAAGGAAGTAAAAATGTCAAAAATTTTGTGTTTTGTTTGGCTACTTATGGTTAAGGGCTGCATGGTGGTGCAGTTATTAGCACTTTTGCCTACTTTTGGGATCAGGCTTTGAATCTCTGCTCAGGTTCCATGTGTGTGGAGTGACCCTGCGATGGGCTGCCCCCCCATCCTGGGTTGTTACTCGCCTCGTGTCCGTGGCTTCCTGGTTAGACTCTGGGCCCCCTGTGATCCAGCGTGGTTTCAGGAAATGGATGGTTAAGGTTAGGGCTGGGTAGGGGTTAAGGATTAGGGGTTTCCCCATATAAATTATTGCATTGTCCTCACTAAGCTAGGAATACAAACATGGTGTGTGACAGATTCCAAGTTCCCAGAATTCCTGAGAATGTCATCACTACTACTATGTTAGATGAACCTGTTTTATGAAGGTAGGGGGGCATGTGAGTCCTGGGGGGCAGAATCAGGTGAGCAGCCCATTCACTCAATATCCCTATTCCCTCTCCCCCGACATTACATTCCCTTCTGTCGCCCTGCTAAATGTGCCCACATCATGATGCCGGGCCCCACCTTCAGCTGTGGCCTGTGGCCCTTCTGTGAACCAGGACCCATTTTGCTTTGTGGCTATCCTCATTCCCTTGTGCCTGCACAAGAATGCTTATCAGTCTTTTTATTTATATAGTAGTCATAAACGACATCCCTCGCCATTCTTTCTCATAGCGGGAATGTGGATACGGCAAGGAGGCCTCTAGAACCCTCAGGAGCGACAGCGGAGAAAGGCAGCCAATGGGAGCCCGCCTGTCTTCCGACTGGACCGTGCCCCGAGAAGCTCATCTGTCGCAATGCGATCGGATTATCCCGTGCCGTGCACCTCATCTTTAAAGTGAGCTCCTGGCCTCTCAGGCAGGAACCGGCGAAGCTCTTCATCACTGGCTGTTGCAAGTTTCAAGGGAGGACAACTCTAAATATTGCAGTTCAAGGAACTTGCCTCATCGCGAGGAAGTGCCGGTGGCCTTAGGACATTAATAAGATAATATATCACTGCTAAACTGCACCGCTGACATTGTTTTGCAGGCCGGCTGGAGGCTGGTGACACTCCATCCCCGTCTTTCAGGGCTATGCGGCATGAAAATGCCCTAATCTCCGTTCTGCACCGATTCTCCCATGTGGAACAGCGGCCCATAGCCACCAAGGATGGATACTGCCTCATTACAGGCCCATGTACCTTCCGGCCATCGACGGGGCCTCGGTGCCTCACCTGAGGGCCGAGCCGTGGATATATTTGCTCCCACATCGGTGACCAGGTCAAGAAAAACACAGAAAACCTGATTAATTGTTGTCTGGGAGCTAAAAGGAAACAAAAAAAAAACAGGAATAATAAAAAATTAAACAGCACTGTGCAGAAAACCGAGCGTATCACCTGTGGAATTGTTTGTTTGGCTTCAAAAACAGAGTGTAGCTGCTTTAATTTAGCTACTGATAAAAATATGAAGGAACCTGCAGCTTCTGGGGATGCGCCGCTGTTTTGGACCAGCGGAGAAGGAAGTTCCAGTAAATTTCCCAAGGAGATGAGTCACGTCTTTCCTGTTCTAACCGGGAAATGGATCGATCGACGTCTTCCATTCATTGGGCTTCCATTTCGTTTGGCAAATTAAGTCCCGTGGGTCTGATTAAATGATAAGGGTCTGCAATTCATAGATGTACGCTATGCCATACAAGGAAGAGGGCAGACGTGTTGACTTCCATGAGACTGCTTCATTTGTGCAATGTGTAGATGGATGGGTGGATGGTCAGATGGATGGATGTATGGCTGGATGGATGGATATTTAGAAGTTCCTTTAGAAGTTCCTCATTCCAAATAATTCTGTATTCTCCTTTCACCACTTCAAGGTGATCACTTATGTTCATCTGGTAAATGCCTCCTGCTCAGTGTTCACTCTCTCCCAGCCTTGTTTGTCTTGTAATGATCACTGATTGAAGGGCAAAAATTAAATTTCGAAGTATGAGTATTTAATTATATCCCAGAGAAGCGCTGCCTGCCAGGCATAAATTCATTAACTCTCTTAATGTAAGACTGTCCTCCCCCCTTTATAATGGAGCTTCGGTAAGAAAGCCTAAGAAGCAAAACAAACAACTAAATAGTAAGCAAATCTTTCTCATTGGTTGGATTACTTTCATATCAAATACCTAAAGAAGGGATGTTTTGATTTCCCAAGGAATGTAATAGTATTGTAATTTATCATATTCAGATAAGGAACCCTCATCCAGATACAGCACAAATAAAGATTTATGACAGTGCCCATTTAAAAATATACAAGAAAATAGCTGCTTGTTTAAGGTGTTTAAATATCTATCTATCTATCATCTATCTATCTATCTATCTATCTATCTATCTATCTATCTATCTATCTATCTATCTATCTATCATTTATGTATGCCTTCAGCCTGTTTTACAATGATCTGTATGATATTTAAGAATGTAGATTTAAACTTAGATATTTCTCTAATTATAAAATGCTCAAAAATTGTAGGTGTAATTTTGTTGCTGGTATGCTGGTTGGCTCATTAAAAAGTTATCCAATTTGCAAACTTCCTTTAAAAAATGGTACCCTGGGTTGTTCCCTGCCTTGCGCCCATGGCCTCCCGGATGGGCTTGGAACCCCCCATGACCCTGAATAGAACAAGCAATTTCGGAAAATGGAAGGATAGATTATTATTATTATTATTATGCTGAATGTTTTAACTCTACCTGATTATATTGTACTGGATAAGTGCTGTTTAAAACACTCTCAAACCACATGAGTACTGACTCATAGTACAGATATATTAGCCTAAGTTTGCTAACAAATCTAACCAAGCAGCAAGGCAAGAAGACACAGAACTCGAATGTATTACAATACAGCAGCCTCTCCACTGCCGGTCCTTTTAGTTTAATTTAGGTCCAAGCTTTCAGTGCAGCTAAGCTCTTAAGTAATTAGCCTTAATTGAGCTGTTGGCCAAATCAGTCTGATAATTTAAACTATATTGCACCGAACACTTTTATTAAGGAGGATGTAATTTTCAGTAGTGATTTCAGCAGTGCTATAATTGAACTATTGAGTAACTAAGGGCTTGATTAAATAAGTTCAATACTAATTTATTGTTTAATAAAAGATTGAGCAAATTGGACATACACTATTTTATTGTAAGACTTCTAACTTCTACATTTTTAATAATTAATGTAATGACAACAAACTGTTGCATTTCAAGGACAGAAAATGGAAACCACAAGCACACACAAACACACACACACTGACATTGCAGCTATTCCTCTACTAATGCAAAAATATAATTTGTTACATTAAATCCACCATAAAGTCAAGGGTAATTAATCAAGCTTCCTGCAGGAACAAAAGCCAGCATTCACAGGCCCAGCTAATGGTCATGGATGGTGTTTTTGTTGCATAGTCTTCTGTAAACCTCACATGCAGCCTTTAATTAGAATACTTATAATGCATATTACGCAATCCTGAAGGGATTGAATTCTATTGCATCATTACTGTTATTACCCTGATACCTCCTGTGCAGCTGGCCTTTCCATGCCTCTTGTCGCATATCTTTCTGTTCTTTATCGAGGTAGCCTTACTGTAGCTTAGTTACCGATAATGACCAGTAATTCGCATCTTAGCTAGCCGCACCTTCAATGTAAGGTCTCCTGCGTGGACCTTAATGACTCAGTCCTGGTGAGATGTTGGGAAAGGAGGGGAGGTGCTTATCTGAGTTGTAATCGAGTTTCGGTGTGTTTCGCGAGCCGCTGCCATCACCCCTCTTTCGCTCAGAGCCCAGCATTGCTTCTGAGTGCTCACACGCGCGACGGCTGCAACATTCCCGCTAATGACTTTTTGGCTGACACCCAGATATCTGTTTTTGTGTGCGAGTATTACAAAACCATGCGGTGGGTGGTCCCCCACTCTGGAGAATGACTTTCGATCCACTCGCTCAGCTCATAGCTTGGGCTTAATTAGACGTCAAGCTGTTCTCCCTTAGGTGCGGCGTTGTTTATTTTATCCGCCCACTATTTAAGGAAACGGGGTGGTTGGTTGCCCTAATAATGTACAACGAGATGATATTCCCCCGGATTACCACTCCTGGGGGACGTGTGCGGTGCCCCGTCCTGACTGTCAGCTCTTCGTCGCCTCCTCTCTTTAGGCTCAGGAGAAGCGACATGAGTCTGGTGCCTGTCATCCCGCCGCACGCGACGTTCCATCTAAAGACACTTCTGTGTGGTTTTCCCACATCACCGTCTCCACGCCATGCTAGATCCTTGTTTTCTGGTGGCTCCCGGCTGGTCCCGCAGATAAAAGTGAGCCCTGAGATTCACCTCGGAGCAGGAGGATTTCCTGGACAGCACTGGGAACCGTGCACTAAAGCTCGTCGTCGCTGGGAGGCCGGTGTCTCCCACCTGTGGTATTTTTAGGCTGCAAGCTGAGCCGTAGGAGTCTGGGTGAAATGTTTTATTTCTGTTGCTTCTGTTTATATTTGTGCTACTTCATGCCATTGTGCTGTACAGGCTCCTGAAAAAGGAAGAATCTTGATATCGTTCAATTTTTAACTTGAATTCCTAATATGAAGAGGCATAAAAGAAGGGAGAATGTGAAATAAAACAGAAACGTGAAGTAGCCTAGAGTAAGTATGAGATGATGCTGTGCTGGGTTTTGGGGGAAGGGGGGGATTAGCATAGCAGGCAGCTGGCCATTAGCACAGACAAGCAGTATTGCTGTCTGCATCTCAGGCTGAGAAGTGGCCACAAGACATCTTTATGCATGAAGCTGTGAGGAAGAGGCGGCTTGACTACTGATCAGGCTGATTCCTGATGCTACAGAACACCTGCAGGGGGTCCGCTGGAGGGGTGGCATCTGGGGAGGACAGACAGACAGACGTACACATAAGACAGACATACACATAAGACAGAGACGGATGTACACACAGGACAGACATACACATAAGATAGACAGATGGATGTACACACAGGACAGACAGGCAAACACATAAGACAGACAGGCGGACATACATGCAGGACAGACAGATGGACATACACACAGGACAGACAGATGGACATACACACAGGACAGACAGATGGATTTACACACAGGACAGACAGATGGATGTACCCACAGGACAGACAGATAGACGAACACACAGGACAGACAGATGGGCTTGCATACAGGACAGACAGATGGACATACACACAGGACAGACAGATGGACA
>JAODKL010000081.1:6480344-6497090 GCA_026780765.1 Petrocephalus schoutedeni | reverse complement strand
CGGGGGGGGGCTAATCCCTGTCATTTCCCAAGTTCAAGGGCTGTCAGGCATTAATCCATATCAGCTCCAATGTATATGATTTTTTGCAAGAAAATGAGCGCCGCGCCAAGACAGTAAGACACCTATATGATTATTATTATTATTATTATTATGGATTAGCATGTAGCACGATTAGCATTTCTCAGATGCAAACTGCACTTTGCCAAACGCACTCGCTATGTTAGTGGTACAGTAAAACATGCCCCAAAAAAAGTTAAGAAACCGTATGAAAGTGCTCACCAACATGCATGAGTTTTTCAATCACCACTTGAAGCTCACGGAACAGATTTTAATAAATTAAGATGTATTGTTATAAACAATGTGTTTGTTTATTAATTGGTCTTGCTATCAAAAAAACAAAATTTAATTTAAAATGCTGTGCCATTTTTTGAGAATGCGTCAGTGGGTCAATTGAAGTGAAGTTGACCCGCACCAAACTGAGCAATATAACAATATTTTGAACATAATCCATATACAGTGCCTAGCAAAAGCATCCCCCGCCCCCTTGGCATTCTCTCTGTCTTGCTCCTTTACAACCTGGAATTCAGAAGGAATTTTGGGGGGGTTGTATCTTTTAATTTATACAGCACAATTACCACTTTTGTGAGCCGCCGTGGGACAGAGGAGAGCGGACTAGGAAATGCAGAAACAGGCGAACTTTATTTGTTCTGACAAGCGAAGTCGGGGACAGAGCGAAGGGTCGAAAGCCGGGGAAGTCAGTCCTACAAACAGGCACGGGACGACGAAACGGTAGGAGGGGGAGACGAGACGTCCAGGGGCAGTTAGGGAAGGCAGTCGGGGAGGATCAGGAACGAGGGAGGTTCTGGAGAAGGAAGGGAGATTGGGTAAGGCAAACACGCAAGGTAGACAGATGCGGCGAGGAATCTGGGAAACACAATGGACAATCAACCGCTCGGTAAGGCATGTGAACATGGCACTACTTCGCGACGAGAGAGCGGGAGCATCTCCTCTTTATAGCTCCCGTAATTAGGGCTGATCAGGTGCACCCGCCTGCAGATGCAAATAATTTTTTCATTGTGAAACAAATAAGAAATATGACAAAAAAAATTGAAACTGAGCGTGCATAACTATTTCGATACCAGAGTCGATACTTTGTACAGCCACCTTTTGCAGAAATTTCAGCGACAAGTCTCTTCGGGTACATCTCCACAAGCTTGGCACATCTAGACACTGGTATTTTTGCCCATTCTTCATGCCAAAACTGCTCCAGCTCCTTCAAGTTGGATGGATGCCGCTTGTGTACAGCAATCTTTAAATCATACCAGAGATTCTCAATTGGATAGAGGTCTGGGCTTTGACTGGGCCATTACAGGACATGTACCTGTTCCTCTTGAGTGTCGCTTTAGCAGTGTGTTTAAGGTCATTGTCCTGCTCTCAAATCTCTGGAAGAATCAAACAGGTTTCCTTCAAGTATTTCTCTATTTTGCGCCATCCATTTTTCCTTCAATTCTAACCAGTTCCCCAGTCCCCGTTGATGAAAAACATCCCCACAGCATGATGCTGCCCCCACCATGCTTCACTGTGGGGATGGTGTTCCCAGCCTGATGAGAGGTGCTAGGTTTGTGCCAGACATGGTGTTGTCCTTGATGGCCAAAAAGTTCTATTTTAGTCTCATCGGACCACAGCACCTTCTTCCACATCTTTGGGGAGTCTCCAATAGGCCTTTTGGCAAATTTCAAACGGTCTGCCTGGCAGGCAGGCTTTTTCTTGGCCCCTCTTCCATGAAGCCCAGCCCTGTGCAGTGTGTGGCTTATAGTGGTCCTATGGACAGTTACTCCCATCTCAGCAGTATAGCTGCCCAGCTCCTTCAGGGATGTCTTTGGCCTCTTGGTTGCTGCTCTGATTAATGCCCTCCTTTCCGGGTCTGTGAGATTTGGTGGAGGACCCTCTCTTGGCAGGTCTGCTGTAGTGCCATAACCTTTCCATTTTCTGATAATGGATTTAATGGTGCTCCTTGGGATGTTCAGGGTTTGGGACTTTTTAAACCCAGCTTGGGATTTTTTAAACCCAAGCTTGATCTGTACTTCTCTACAACTTTGTTCCTGACCTGTGTGGAGAGTTCCTTGGTCTTCTTGCTGTCACTTGCTTGGTGGTAGCCCTTGCTTATGGATGTTGCACTGGTGTTGACTCTGGGGGCTATCAGAACAGGTGTATATATACAATATCATCTGACACTTGGACTGCTCACAGGTGGATCTTAGTTAATAAATTAAGTGGCTTTTGTAGGTAGTGGTTGGGGCTTCAAAGCAAAGGAGGTGAAAACATATGCAAGCACCACTTTTCAGCTGAATATTTTATTTATTATATTAATAGTTTTTTTTTTTTTTCGTAGGTCCATCACTTAAAATCAAATTGAAAATCCATTTAAATTCCAGGTAGTAAGGGAACAAAATAGAGAAAATGCCAAAGGGGGTGAATTCTTTTGCAAGGCACTGTAGGCTATAGTGTTATAGAATAAACAGCACTTTATTTTTTAGCTTCTCGCTGATATAAATACATGAAAATAAAGTTAGGCTGAGGTAATTAGTTCTGTTGGCACAGTACTGTTTATATTCCGCATGGATAACCCCTCTCAATCATGCTCCTTCTCCAATAACGAGCTGTGCTGCCAGCACACTGTACAATATGTAGCCGCCCCAAAAAAAATGGGCTTAAGCTAATTAATGACCTTTGCTGAATGTTTTTTCCCCCCCTTCAGTGTGCTGCGTGTGACCGTGCAATGAAGCTGCTGGAATTTTCTGGGGTTCTGATGGAAGTGTGTCCTCTCCAGCAGACCACAACTGCCCAGGAGAGGAACCGGAGAGGCGAGCCCCTGGTCTGCCGTGTGGCCGTAAACCCCTGAGGAGCTGAGATACTCCAGTGGGTGGGTTCTCCTGGCAGCCTCCTGACTCCCGTGTCAGGTTCTGGCTGCAGTGGTGGCCTCCACGATGACAGCCCTTACCCAAGGCCCCATCTGTTCTCAACCATGCTGATAGCAGAGCTCTATCTAAACTACCCATGACCGGCCATTTTCCATGGCACCTTTTTTAACTTACATATTCATACATCGAAGCTTCCCAAATATTAAAATTCACTATAATCTTAACACCCTTAACCCCTACCCACTCGTAACCTTAACTGTAAATAACCAAACAAGGACTTTTGTCATTTTTTACTTAGTTTTCCCCCGAGGGACTGAAAAAAAATGTTTCCCGATTCTTTGCTCCATTTATCTACAGTATGTAACTGATCGAATTTTTACTTGCTTTTTTTACTTACTTTAACTAATGGTTCTTAAATTTGTTAAAGTACTCTTCTATATTACCAACAAAACACAAAACAACGTACAAATGTATCACTGTTGCAGTTTTCACATTAGGCTCTGCTTAATCCAGGAGATATTATGGGTCTCCCCTGTTGCTTTCCGGTTACATGCAGGAATTTTACAGAAAGTGAAAAAAGATAAAATAGCACCGTTTGAATGAGATTGCCCATGGGGACTGTTTAATACAGCACCGCACCTCCATAATCTGGATTCAGATACTTGTCATTACTGGAATTCATGCCTCTTCTCTTTGTTATTTCTACTCAAGTCTGTGAAACAAGATTTCATCTCTGCAGAGAAAGTAGTATTCCCCGTATATATAATGACAGATGCAATACCTCAAACATATGATGAACTTGGAAAAGCGCTGTAAAATGTTTCTTACTAAAGCAGGATCACAATATTTTAGCATATCAATGAAATATCAGATCCATGCTCCCTTCTGAGGGTTATAACTAGGATGCTACAACCAGATATGCAAACAACAGCTTTTTTAGGGCAACGTTACTTGAGGGGGCAGAAATATCTTAATAACTCATATACTACTGTACAAATTATGAACAAATGTAGTAATTGCAGGAAACGCATGAAGTGTTATGATGATTGGTCATGGACATGGAATCAGTACGTAACTAACTCTTATTTTCTGGTTAATTAGTAAGTAAGTAAGAGGGCACTACTACCTTACTTGTGCCCTCTCTGGTAAAGGGTTATCTTTAATTAGTAATAATGAATAATAAAGGTCATTGTTGGTATCTTTGGGTTAAGTGCAGCCATACATGGGAAGCAGCTGTGACTTTCATCCAAAAGCAACAGCAGAAGCCTCATGGATGCAGCCAGCATGTTGTCAGGATGTCAGGGAGAAGCTGCATCTAGGGAGAGAAGCTCTTGGTGCTCTGCTGAAGAGTGGGACAGGTTCTGGGCTTGTGAAGATACTATTTGCACCACACTGGGACTGGACGCGAATCCAGCACAATGTTTCCATGAATTCACACCACTTCAGTAAATGAAGGTCTCTTGAGCTTTGCATGGAGATCCTGACCTACATACAAACCCCAGCTGGTAGCCAATGGGGGTTAAGCAGGAATCAGGGGGACGTGACGTTTATTATCCTGTAACATTCTGAACAATGCTTAAATTGCAAGTTTTTAATTATAAATCTTCACTGTACTCATTTGCTATGCAGATTTTAAGGCAGCTGGGACAATCTTCAGTTGTTATTGACTCTACTCTCCTGATATTAGGTTCTGAAATGCAATTTCACATTTTTTCATAATGAGCAGGTACAAAATGACACCACAGTTATCATGCAAGTGCATTATGATTGAAAGTTTAATCAATCACATTTGAGATGCAGGGCCTTCTCAGTCCTTCAACAAATAGCGGTGCTGCAGGTGAAGATGAAACATAAATATGGTTGCAAATCCCCAGATGTTGCCTAAAGTCCACAGTTCAGAAATTAATTCACGAGACATGCTATACAAAACGATCCTGTCAGTGAGAGAGTAACAGCTCCAGCTTTCAATGTCCTCACTTGCTGTACATGCTTTTGATGCAGTGAATTTTCAATGAAGGTATTTCATCTTCTGGAGAGCATTTGACACTTCTTGGTGTTTCTTTTGCTTTTCTCTTTTTTTTAACCTGATTCGCTGCCTCTGCTCCCCATCTGCTAGACAGCCCTCATTTTATTGTTTGAGTTCCCTTTCTCTGCTTGATCTATGACCATAGATCTTACGGCGCGCCTTGAAGTGTCGATGCCTCCTGATTGGTGAACCAGACTCTCCTGTCGATTTTAATGCAGCGACAGTTGTACTACCTTCTGTGCCTTGGAATCAAATGTGTGCTTTATGGTTAAAAACAAAATAAGCCTTCCTCAGTGATAATGTATTTCCCAAAAGGATCTTTGAAATATTCGTGTCATTTAGAAATGGGTGTTTTTTTTTAAAATATATCTAAAAATACCTAACATAAAATATAACTACAGTAGCAGAAGCATGCAATGGCTTCAGAGCCCAGTATCCAGTGAATATTTCATGCATTAATACGGCTGGATAAAGGAGGAAAAAATATTCAGGGTTATTGATGTCGCATGTAATTTTATTGTCTCTGGATCAGTGTGACACTGGTTTAACAATGAGCTGAAAGGACTGAGTGAATGAAACAGGAAAGAGGCACAGGCCCTTTGTGAATTAACCAGAGTAATTATATCACAGGAGACGATAGGCTTGAGTAGAAGGCGAGGCAGATACCAACATACCAATGACCCAAGAGTGGACCATTAAATCACTTTTTTTTCAGAGGACTCAGGCCATCTGCGCCTAATGACCCTGATAAGAATGATGGAGCTGTCCAGTAGAATAACATTACATTTGCCCCGCATCACTTCCAGGTAAAGGAAGTAGGGATTTTAAGCTTATCCTGAAGAGGACTCGTCCGATTGGTCAGCAGGGTGAGACCATGGCGAAAACGTGCCCAAGAAGTTAAGTCGATACTCGAAACAGCTGCACAGCCAGGAGGTGTAAAATGCAGCACAGCTCAGTATGTATTACTGCAAAACTCAAAAGAAGGTTAATAGTTTCCACCATTATTATCATACTTAATGGGTATTGAAACTATGTACAAATATAGATGAAATGACTGCCATGGGAGACCAGTAAATAAAACACTAATCATGTAAATAACTCCCATTAGACGCAACAGCCAAAGTGTAACTATTTATAACAATGTAGGGTAATTGTTTATAGATTTGTTTTGATTTTCTCCTTCAGTATCTGCATTGATTCATTATTAAAATTAATTTAATATGCAATTATATATCAATATAGTCTTACAAAAATATTGCAGTGCAGGGGTAACACACATACCACATATTTATTCAATGAAAGTAAAAGAGGTATGTGTCTCAAATCATACTTTCTTTTGTGCTGCAAATTAATTTCTTGCTTCTGCTGTCAGTGCATGAAGCTGAATGTGGTTTGCAGTGTTCAGGGAGCCCAAAGGTCAAACTCTTGTCAATTTTGTCTGCGTGGCGACACATTCCTCTGCTTGCATGTGTCCCCCATAAGCACTTGCTCAGCGCCGGGTCACGGTGATCCTGAACCCTATCCCACAAACATCTTTTTTTAATCTAATTAAATTTTTTTTTATTTATTTATCCTTTTATTAGGAAGGTTCCACTGAGATACAATATCTCTTCTTCCAGGAAGTCCTGGCCAAGATGGCAACAAATAAGAAAAAAGACAAAAGTTTCATATACATACATACAGAGGGAATTTTTGAAGATGAACACAGACTAAAACACATACAAATACTCAAACTATAAATAGAATAAAATTAATCTATATGAAACAATGACACTTTTCTTTAAGCTCAGAGTTTAAAAGTTTTTTAAACACATTCAGAGAAGGACGATATCCAAAGAAGCTGGCACAGAGCACATACTCACTAATGGCGATATGGAGACAAAATACACACACACACACTCACACTCACACTCACACACACACACACACACACACACACACACACACGCACACACACACACACAAGGCTGCAGTAGGGATAGACCACAACTTAGTGGTATGTTCCTCTTTATTATTGGGTAAACTCTGAACTACAGCATATGGTGTTGTTTCCTTCAAGAGCTGGAAGAGATAAAACCACATATTTGTTGATAAAAAAAAAAAACAGTACAGCAAACACACAATATGTCGAATATGAGCAACGTGTTATCCGCTGATAATTATGGAAGAGAGTTTACGTATCATGTCGCTGTTGGAGACAGACTGACTTGCCGTAGAAAATCCCGGGGAAGTCCATCAGCCAGACAGTGCAGTGTGGTAGGGAGCTGGCAGTGGCTGTCAGGTGGCTGTGTGGACGGACGGGGGGGGGGGGGCAGCGGTGAGCTGTCAGCAGGGGCAAACACAGCAGAGGCACATTTATCGGGTGGAGGGCAAGTGGGTGGTGTGAAAAAAAAACAGAGAGTGAAACCGGCTCTTTACCTCAGCCAGAATTCGCCCCACGGCAGTGGCGGTGTCGGTGACCGGCTCGTCACCACGGGAGGACGTGAGCCCCCGCAAACATCGTGGGCCCCCTCTCGGCAAGTTTCCTGTGACATATCTGGAGCAGGACAAATGTGGAGGCCGCTACACACCAGGTTATTCTGGCTGCACAGAGGAGGCTGAATATTCTTTAGGTGCTGATTAGACGGTGCGTTCGTGCCGCTGTGCTGTGTTTACAATTAGGAAAACAAGCCAAAATGCTTGAGCGATACCCACTTCCAAAAGTACAACAGGATGTAGGTGGTTCTAGACTCAACTCAGGGAAGTCTCCACCCCCAACTCTTTGCCTCACCCTAACCCTAATCCTAACCCTAACCCTCTGGCAAATTTAATCACGGAGGACCCAGAGATTTAGTGGGTCCCGCTGCAAAATAAAAAGCAACATAGTGTTTTTAATCTCCATTTACATGGACTGATATGTAAAAAGTGGTACAGAAACGAGCGAGGACCATTAGGGTAATGTGTAAGGACAACGTATCTAATCGAAGGCGGTTTGTCATATAAACGACTGACTTTACCGACACAAAGAACAAACTGTCATGTAGCGATAAAAATCAGCAATATATGCAGCAACACTGACCCCAACGAGCACATTAAAGCACTGACCAGAAATCAAATTTAAAAAAAATGGCAAAACGAAAGTACGAGTTTATTTCCGGACACCCCCCCGCGCGCCGTGTGTCTCAGCTGACGGGCGCCGTAGAGAAATGATTAAGCGTGACTTCTTTCAAGTCGCTCTCTCAGGCAGCAAACCTTGTTTGGAGGGGGTGTCGCACCCCGGCAGGTCTGCGGTGGGGGAGGGGGGGCTGGTGCACAGAGGAGAGGGAGCCAGGAATACTCGGGCCTATGGGGAGGTGATTTGCATGCAATATTCTGGAACTTGGAATGAATGGACATTTGGATTCCTTACCAGGAATAAAAGGAATGTTTCATGTGCTGCCAGCTGGATGGACCCGGGTTTTCGATTTTATTCATTTGTTTATTCTTCTGCCCTGCATTGAACTGGCATCCCATCCATGATGTACCCCAGCCTGATGCCCCGTGCTGCCTGGGACAGGCTCCAACTCTCCTGACTAGGATAAGCCATCGGGAGATGGATGGATGGATGTTCATTTAACTTTATATTTGAGCTTCCTTGCATCTGTTTTAAGCAAGAGCTAAACTATTCCAGGTTGTTGGAGGGCAGGGCTCTGCAATGCAGGGTGGAATTGTTCAGTTACCTCGAAGGAGACACACACACACACACACACACACAGGTTTGCATACCTATCTAAATGGGGACATTCCATTCATTTCTATGGGAAAAATCCTAATCCCAATCATGACACCCTTAACCCTTACCCAGCCCTAACCTTAACCATAAGTAACCAACCCAAATACAAGACTACTGGCAATTTTACTTTTTTGGTTGCAGTCACAGAGTTTTATTAAATTGAGGTTATCCAAAGGGGGACCTGAAAAAATATCCCAAAAAGTAAGGAAGTTTCAGGTTTTACCACACTTAATCCCCTGGTCCCCAAATGTGATCTATGCAAACCTAGACACACACACACAAACACACACACACACACACACACACACACACACTGGGGAGCCAGCAGCAGCAGAGTGAGAGAGGGGGCAACTGGCTTTGGAAGAAGGTATTAAGGAAGTCAGAGTGTGCAAACTCACACTGGGGGCGTCGGAGGGGCGCGAATTCCCTTCAATATGATAAATTATACATAAAATTGGATTGGGGGGGTGGGGGGCAAAGTGACATTATGTCAGGAACCCCAGAATTTCTAGGTATGCTGCCTGACACACAGTCTGTGAAAGACATGCAAAGAGAGTGAGAGAGTACAGAGGACTGCAGAGATCGTAGGCCGTCTTTGATGTGGATTCCTCACCTGTCCATCTTTATTCAGGTCTGTGTGTGCGGCTGGCCTGCTTCAGCTGCCTTCCGCTTGCCGGAGCCCCCACCGGATTAGCGCTGCCTCTCATTTTTCCCCTTGCGCTCTTAACCCGATATCCCTCATAACCCTGCTGCTGTTCATCTCTTCCGGCTGGAGATCTCGGAACCTTCACGCGTGGTCCTTCCAGCGTGGCAGATGGCTCCATCCCCAGGTTTAACATTCAGAGGAATCAGGGGAAGACAAAAATATTCACGGGAGGAAAACTTTGCATTGCAGAAACTTAAGTCCCTCTGGGTGACCCCAACATGATATTTTGTGAGGTTATATAGTAACAAATCTCAGGTAGTTATTTTTAATTCTAGACTGTGTCTGATGATCCGAGCCACACCTGTCAGTCGCTTTTTGGTCCCTGTGCGTCCTGGGATTGATTTCAGTTCAGACTTACGGTAACCCTCATCCGGATAAGTAAAGGGTGTTGATGGATTGATGGACTGATGGACGGATGAATCCTTGACTTAATGAAAATACATTAACTAGACAGGTAGGGGATAATGTGAGGCCCGAAGATTTTTTAACTTAAACAGTGAGCTCTAGGCTTTACATCTTGGTCTTCTGTGACCTAGATATCAAAAGTGTTGAATGTCAAGTACTAATATAACCATTCCCAGGTTCCTTGTACTACTAAGAATTCACATTCCAGGGCAAACTGGGATGTTTTCACACCTGCTTGAAGGTCAAGACGCAGACTAATCTCTGGTAAGGACTAGATTCACCTCCTCATTCCAGGTGTAGCTAATACAATGCCATGCATAACAAGCTCGCAAATTTCACTTTTAATAAGCAGCCATTTCAGAAAAGTCCCGAGCATGAAAGAATGCGTGAAGATCTGGAAGTATCGACAAACAGAATAGTTCAGGTGGTTAGCGCTTGTGTCACAGTGTTGGCGGACCCTGCCTCAGCTTCTCTCAAACAAAACTTCTTCCCTGTCCGGAAGTCTGTCAAAGCAGGAAGATGCACATCCTTAGGTCACTGGTTCAACTCTCTCTCAAAGGAGCATGAACCTTAATCTTTTGGAGGGCAGTGTGCAGCTGAGTGAATTAGGATGCCGTGTCTGAGAATCAGAAGGTCACCAATTCAAATCCCAAGGTTGCCTGAGTAATTTCACCATTGAGCCCTTGAGCAAGAAGAACTTTTACCCCCAGTTTCTCAATGGACTGTCTGGCCCTGCTTTCTACAAAGAGAAATGTGTCTCGCTTTGGATAAAAAAGCATTTGTTCAATAAGTAAAAAGTAAGGGCAATGTTTGGCTGATAATTGATGCAGATCAGAAAGTACTGGACCTGAAATATGCGCAACACAAACCAGGTACCAGTCTCTAGTGAGTCTCTTTTTAACCTTAAAAAATGAATGTGGCTACAGGCAAAGTTTGGTGTGGGTACTTGGATTCTGGATGGTTCCTTTTGCTTAATCATGTCTGCTGTCTGACAGACCCAGCAGGATCCAGACTGAGACTTTCAGCAGCAAACTGCTAGGTAACACACTGGTCCACTCAGAGTCATACCTGTCAAGAAAACTGAAAGCTAGTGTGCATTTTCACACTTGGTCTTTTGCTACGATGTGTCCAGAGGTCTGGGATGAAGCAGAGGGAGAGATCAAGCAGGAGCCGAAGGCTTGATGGTGTGGATGGAGTATAAGCTACTGTGTGGACATGACTATATGAACCCTGTGGAAGTCTGCTGTTGGGAATGCGAACTGCAGGAATTATCATTATTGTTACTGGAAAAAAGTCTTGGATGCATTTTTTGGGAGCTAACATCTCTTTAATTGTGTTGCACGAATGCAGTGTCATAGCTAATGAGATATTGGTAATGAACCATATTATCCCATTGGTATTGTGGTGAAACGTGCCGAGCACATATTTGGGGAGGAAGTGGGAAATCGCTTAGCTCTGGGCCCACGGCGCTAATAGGCTTTGATTTCCTCCATGGGGTGCTGAGGGGGGCCAGGGATTTGAATGTTCTGTGCAATGAGGCTGGTCTGGTAAGCACTCCAGTGATTCTGGATGGGAAAAATGACGGCTGAAACTCGTGGGCTGGTCTCTGGCGTGTCAACGAGGGGCTTTTCTCTGGCGTGTCAACGAGGGGCTGGTCTCTGGCGTGTCAACGAGGGGCTGGTCTCTGGCGTGTCAATGAGGGGCTGGTCTCTGGCGTGTCAACGAGGGGCTGGTCTCTGGCGTGTCAACGAGGGGCTGGTCTCTGGCGTGTCAACGAGGGGCTGGTCTCTGGCGTTGTGTTTGTAGCAGCCGAAATGTGTGACTCTACAAGTTTAAACTGCGATATAGCAAAGAACAAGAACAATTTGATGAGGAATCATTGATAATTTTGTGTATATTGGAGTGTATATGCGTGCATATTGGAGCTGGACAGCAGCAGGACGAGACCGAGGTGGCACTGAGGTGAAAGGGTTGGGGATGAGGATCTGGAATCGCAGGGGGTTCCATGCGAGTGCCTGCTTCCACAGGAGAGAAAAAGGGTTTCTTCTGTTCCTGGACCGTGGAGAGCTGCTCCGGCGTGGGCAGGTCTGCTCAGCAGTGAGGAAGGGGGAGGCATGGATGAGAGGTTTCGGTAGGAAACAGCTGGAGAGAGGCAGCGGCTCAGAGGAGCTCACCTGGTAAATGTGGCAGAGCCTGGGGGTGGGGGGAGGGGTTGTCTGTCATGCTGGGAAGCTGTGAGCTCACACTCCCAAGCCCCCACCTGCTACCGCTCCCCCAGGTGCTGAATTTCCCTGTCTCGGGCTAACAGTGCCAAGCAGAGCTGGAGGAGAGGACAGTCTCTGCATTGGGGTGTACTGCCAATTAGGACATGATGCAAAAAGCTGCGTATGTTTAACTCAGTTTGTGCACCTGCCTAGAATCCAGTCCCCCCCCCCCCCCCCCCCCCCATGGACCGCTGACTCCCGACATCTATACTGCTGGAATGTTCGAGGGTCCTGGGCTGCATTCCAGGGACTCAACCCCATTTCTGCTGCTCCCATTTGCAGACCTCCAGGGATTAAGTCGGAACTTGTAAAGACGGCAAAACATACCAAAAGGGAATTTCTTCACTCTGAATATATATTTCTCTCTGTGTTACTTTGATTTAAAGGACCATAACTTGCAGTATTACATTAGTAGTCTATGTGGTCTTCAGACGTGATTTGTTTTTTCCCATGCGGATGTCTATAAAACCTTTATAAAAGTTCCCCGTCTAGCTGAAGGTTTCTGAATAGAGGCTTACTCTCTGCTTGTCATGGCAGACGGCGTGTTTTTTTCACCACTAACAAAACACTGCCACCGGTCAGAGGGTCTCCTGGCTAGCACTGAGCAAGCTGTGGGTGTCGGATAAGGCTTCAGGGTGGTAGCTAGGCCGTTCTGGATCACGTCCCACTCTACAGTGACAGCTATTATTCGACGGTGCGGAGCCATGGATGGCATGAGGGCGTAGAGGGTGCCACTGTGTCGGCTCGACCAATCAGAGGCTGCCTCCCCTCTGAGAATGCCAACGTGCAGCGTTTGGGTGCTAAGGATGCAGATGCGCAGACAGCATGATGTCGGGGGCTACTAACGAGAAATACAAATCTGTTAAAACGCAGCTCTCAGATTCACACAGAGCTAGTACATGTGACCCGGGCATAAAAGTCTGATTTACGCAGCCATGTCTTCCTTGTACGTTGCGTGTCTCCTCCAGTAAACTGACCGCTACTGCAAGGAGGAGAAGCTAAAAAGAGCCACTGCCTGTTTCCAAGCTTTAAACTCCTCCCCAGCTCGATTCTGTGTTTATCGAGCATAATATATGCCCCTGTGAGCGGCGAGGGAGGGCAGGAGACGAGGGGGGAGGGCGGCGTCCCTTACGAGGGGAAGAGGGGAGGAAATGACACGCTTATCGTAAAAGCAACCTTGGCTGCCTCTGCGCCGGAGGAAATTTGACTCCGCCCGAGCAAGGGCGCAATTAAGTGAATTTACACCGCCGGCGGTGACTTCCCTGCTACCAATCCTCAACCGACAGGAGAAGGGGGCAGCCAACCTCAGCCCCCCCCCCCTCCGTCACAGTGATTGGTCACCAAATACTTCACAAGGCTCTTGCGGCTCTGACAGCGCTTTCTAGAACATTCCCGTTAAGATCGAGCTGTAATAAATCAATTTTTTTTCTTTCTTTTTGCCGTGCGCTGTTAGTTTCGGGACTTTCGGGAGATCTACCGAGACGTAGCCCGTATATAGGTGAACTTAACCCTCAGGGGGAAAAGGAGGCTCTGTCACGAAAAAAGTCAAAGGAAGAGTGGAGGCAAAGTTATGGAAGTTCAATGTTGGGACGCCAGCCTGTGGTTTTGGTCAAAAAATGGTCACAGATCACTTTTTTTCACCTGGATCATGAGACGGCCTGTCCGCTAAGCTCCACCTGACATGAAGGCTGATGGAAGATCACAGAAAATCACTGCTGACTGACCCCCCCCCCCCCCCACACACACAGACACAAATGCATCCTCTGGGAACTGAGAAGGTAGGCTGGGAGCTTCATAGGACCAGCTTTGTGGAGAAGGGAGCACATCGCTCTTTTCTGTACCTTTCATCTACCGCGTTCCTCTTGATGTTGCACCATGGTCCGTGGGGAACGTCATTCCATGCCACTGTTCACCAGCAAAGTGATGAACGATGATGAAGTGCACTTGAATAGACATCTCGATGGCTTCATTGACCTGACTCGGGTGGAGATACTTAAGCATTTATCTGTTTTTGAAAGGTTCCACATGACCTCATGACCATGAGTGCATTTTACTGCATCCTACCCCACACGAGTGGCGCTCCAGAGTGACGA
Organism: Petrocephalus schoutedeni; assembly: GCA_026780765.1. Taxonomy (NCBI): domain Eukaryota; kingdom Metazoa; phylum Chordata; class Actinopteri; order Osteoglossiformes; family Mormyridae; genus Petrocephalus; species Petrocephalus schoutedeni. The sequence continues at coordinate 6,482,924 of JAODKL010000081.1, read as the reverse complement.
AGCCGTGAAGGACATTCCTGGCCTGATGTTACTTTCCTGCTGAGATCCAATGGGATCGTATGGGAGGTGGCACTTTCAGGGCAGTGTGGCCGTAAGCTGTAAGCTCAGAAATCTGACAGATTCAGCAGGTGGCAGAAATATCGCGGCTCGCACCAATGGCCCATGGCACGGACTGCGAGCGGCATTGCGGGTTTCTCACATTCACCCCGTCTGCAGGTCACACTCTTTATTAACAAACGCAGCACAGTCACCCACACTGCTGAGTGCAGAGAGAGAGCCACCTCCTGTCTGTGCGGACGGCCTTGTGCTTTGTCGTTTAAGGGCTTCGGGACCTGATCCACCAGAACGCTGAGGTGCCCCATGTTCTTTGGAAGCTGACACTCACCCAACTGTCATAAGCAGGGTGCCACGTCAGGGATGCTCTCAAATAGGGACCAGTGGTGGCAGGAAAATCAAAATTGGGGGGGAGGGGTATTGGGGCATGGTTATTAATCTCCCTGACCCCCATATCGTATCATCAGAACTCGGGGCTCCTCACCTTCACTACCTGGTTTTACATGCCATGCCTGGACATTTTCCTGGTGGGCCTATGGGTTGGGCAAAATTTGACATCCCCCCCCCCTCAAAATTTGTTGTGGGGGTCCCCAAAAGTCCATGGCTGATTGTTAATCCAAGCCGTGTTAACTACCTGCTATTATTTTGTAGGTAAATTGACAATCCCATAAAGCTAAATACTAAAAATCTAAGGAATCGCAGTTTAACCCCTATCCCATGTTTGGGGTCAATCTGACCCCAGAGCATCATTAAACGGTAGGCAAATTTCACATGGGGGAATTATCACAGGAAAAGGGTTAAGACTACAGAATGGTCTAATATGAATAATTATTTTTATAGGACTATACATGTACAAAACATCTACCATCTTTTTCTGAGTGACTCATATTTTAACAAATCGTCCCCTCACACCTTGTATGCATTTATTTTTTAAATTCTTTTATTACCAAAATGGTTCTGAATAAAATGATGTCTCTCGTGTGTCTTTAATCATACCTTTTTTCTGACTGTCTCCAAGACTCAGTTGAATGTTAAAATTGAATATATATATATATATATATATATATATATATATATATATGAAATTATTTTTTTCTCTTGCCTTTTCTCAGCTGCCTGTGCTACTTTAAAGGCGACATTCAGCAGAAGATGGAGAGAGCCCCCGTACAAAAGAGCAGACAAAAGCGTTGGCAGGTGGGGGGTAAAGTCACACATCAAACGTGAAAAATCAGCCCGGGCCACATCAGGAGTGGCATGCGAACCCGGTTTGGCAGACACCAGAGCGGCGAGCGAATCCCAGACGAAAGGGCCAGGTCCAAAACGCCCTTATCGCTGTGAAACGAGGTCTGCAGAAGCCGGTGGAGGAGCCCCGAAGACCGTCGCTTCCGGCCACAGTCTGAGGGAGCCAAGGAGAGAGCCAGGAAAGCAGAAGCCTAGAAACAACACAACGGCGTAGATACCAGCATGTCTGTGCAACGGTTTCCGTCCTGAGGAAAGACCACCAGCCCAACCCAGCAGTGTTTTACGTTAACGCATCCAATACGGCGTGATGGATGAGACAAAGGTCCATTAGCAGAAAGCCCAAAATCGAAGTCTAGAACTTGTGGTCGTTAAATGGGCAAAATAGTCAGTAAGACAGACCAGGGATAGGATCCATAATGTGAAGGTCAGGTAAACAGGTGAAGGGGCAGATAGCATGGGTCGTGCTTTCAGAATTAATCACCAGGGAAATGCTCACTATTGTGTAGACATCTCACAAAAGAACAACTAAGTTGTTACCCAAGAACCAGCATCCAGGTGAATCCACTTAGCAGAGTAGAAGGTGATACAGATGATCCAGACTGGCTCCTGGATCAGACAGCTGACATATAGGAAAGAGTGTGGCCAGTGTGTCTCTAAATTCAGTCTTGGCCAGACAGTCCGCATTTTCGCTCCCTCCCAACTCCCAAACTCATGTGCCAGGTTTTCTGTCTTCTTGGTCGCTTGGTTTGGAATTGATTGTTTGCGCCAGGTTTGCCAGGAGTAGGGAGGGGGCAATAATGTGATCAATCTTGGGGTCCCTGAGAACTGGGTTCCTCAACACTGTTCTGGATTAATGTAATTGTGGGACTTATAGATGCAGATCGTGTGTCTTGGATTTAGTGGCTGGGATTGGATGACTGTAGGCCAGCATGTTGTAAGCCCTAGCTGGCCAGATCTTTGAGAGGCACACCGCAAAACTACGTGATGCTGCTTTATTCGCAGCCATGGCTCTATGAGAAATAGACCTAAAAAAACATCAATACCAGAATAGAGAGCTTGTGGTGTGGTTGACTCTGATCACCTCTAGACTGTCAACAGAGAAAATCAACAGCATTGACGATGGTCAATACATCTGAAATTACACACATGACATTCCATCCATCCATTTTCCAACCCGCTTATCCGTTCAGGGTCGTGGGGGGTCCGAAGCCTATCCCGGAAGCTACGGGCATGAGGCAGGGAACAACCCAGGATGGGGGGCCAGCCCATCGCAGGGCACACTCA
>JAODKL010000081.1:6454376-6478781 GCA_026780765.1 Petrocephalus schoutedeni | reverse complement strand
GGGGGAAACCGGAGTACCCGGAGGAAACCCCACAACGGCACGGGGAGAACATGCAAACTCCACACACATGGAACTGGTCCCAAAGGTGTGAGGCGACAGTGCTAACCACCGCACCACTGTGCCGCCCACACACATGACATTATTAGAAAATATTACAGGAAAATACAATAAAGATGCTCAAAAAACATTTGGAAATCAAATGGGTTGAGGGTGACCAGAAAGAACATTATGGGATTTAGCAGCGAAGATGAGGAAAAATCAGATTTATAGCGATGCATACTTATTGCGACGTGATGAACTGGGTTGCGAAGTTGAAAAATCTCGTGCTCCGTTGCGACGGATAAAAGGGCACTTTCCCTGTGAGCGATGGGGGAAAGTACTGACAGGCTGTTGCGAGGGCCGCATATTACGAGGACCGCCTGCCGTGGCCTGATCGACGAGCCCCAATTGGACCTCATTGTGCGATGTCCAGCATCTTTCTGTGATCACGTTCACTGTCACCCTCACATGCACGCAAAAAAAAAGAGTATTTTTTTTCAATATCGGCAAAGGAAATAAATGTATCAGCACTTTCGCAAATAAAACCACACACACATAAATATTTCTAAAACTTTTTAATACACACTCTGTTACATAATTTACACTCCAATTCAATCCATAAAAAATGGAATAAGAAATCACAGAGTGGAAATCACATAGTATAAGATAGCACAGATTTTTAAAAAGGGTAATGTTTACCTCTTCGGAATGCTCCCCATTTAGATACAGAATTCACCTCGCAAGGCGAACAGCATGTCAAAGGAACCTGAAGAGTTTCCACACGTGTCAGGGTTATGGAGCCCGGAACCTCTTCATTCAGACAGCATGTTCTGGCAAAAAAAATACGTCACCTCTTCTGTTTCTGCACGCAAGTGAACAGGAGTGCTGGATTTAAACAATGGCGAATACTCCGTAGGACCACGGCGGCAGAGGTGTCACGCTTTCCACCTACTTTTCCTCTATTACTTCCTCTCGTCAGCATCATCTTTTCTCTTCAGGCTACGCTCAGAGCAACAAGTCTGTTAATTAGCTTCTTGTCACTGTCAGTATAATAGGGGACTGGAAAGAAGTGACTGTAGTCCTAACATCCTAGATGCCACTAATTTGAAAACACGGCGCTCAAGGCTTCTGCAGGGGCATAGAGGCGGAGGCTCGCCCACACTGCAGCATCGACACACAGAACGGGGCCCCTGGGCCGTCATGATGAGACGGGGGGGGGGACTCTGACATGTCAAGGAGGCGGCAAAAAGTGACGCGGCTCCTGCTTCCTGTCCCGAAGGCTGGCGAGAGAACCCGAGAGCGTATTTATAACACACAGATGCGTGCGGATCCAAATGCATTCAGTAGGGGTGATGAAGCTCTTTCTATATATAAAAGCTTTAGAATTTAAGGTCTGACGCCTACGGATCACGTGCACCGAAAATCCCTGTCATACACCCTGTGAAACAAAGGAGACCCTGTTTTTGGCAAGCGTGACATTTAAGCCTGAAAAGCCACTTAAGGTTAAGATCCTGGGTCTAGCAGATCAGTGGCAGGGTTCTTCTAAAGGTCGGGACCAAATCTTGGGTCTGTGGGCCTCTAGTTCCTGTTGTTTACAATCTCTGCCAGCTCGTAATTCCTTTAACGAAATATAATTTTTGGTTGAAAGTTGTCTTAGTTGCTATATTAGGTCAATTATACCATGGAATTTATAAATTAAATAGATTGTGATGCTTTGTGTACTGTATGTGTTGGGTGGAAGTGTATTTGTGCAGTGTGATGTGCAAAAAATATCAGGATTGTTAAATTTACCATGACCTTGTGCTAGATGACCAGTGTGGAAGATTTTTTGTTTAGCTTATCTTCCAGGACCACCACTCTTTACCACCAAATGCTCCTCACATCCAGCCCATATCATGTAGTAATTCGATCCCTGAACAACAATCTATATCTTAGAACATTTATTTTATTTTTTTTGTCTGTGATTATTATTATTTTTTTAGAAAGACATTAAAGACAATCGATAGCATTTGAAATAAAGGGTGACCAAGTCGCTGTGAACCATCAGCCCAAAAAGGACTTGACCTGTCGTCCCACAGATTCTGAGGTAGCGAATATCCTGTCGATTCCTGGGACCAGACAACAAGCCTCATCAAGGGATCACTGGGGTAAAAAAAAAACCCGAAAAAGTGACCCTGACTGATGGGAAATTAATTCACATTAGCATAAAAAAAGTTGAATAATAATAATAATACAAGGATGAAGAAGAATCACTATGAACTGGCTGCCTTTAATAGAAAAATCATCTCGGCCCAAAGGATCCCCTCCTTTAGAGTGGCGACTCAATGTCAGACTTTTATATGCCAATACATTTAACATCGGACTTTGAACATGAAGTTTATACATTGTTTCAAAATATTACCAAGTAGACAAATGAGGTTAGCGTTACATACTAAACCCTTTGTACTGTCTCTGAGAACCAAATGGGCTCTGACTCCCCCTCCGGCTTGTTGGAGTTCCGAAGGATGGCATTCGGCTTACGAATTCGTAAGCCTCTTAAGAGGATATCACGAATAAATGAGGATTGGCAGAATACGGATGTGATTGCCAAGTGATCCATCATCCATACAATGCTGGGCATTGTCAGCAACATAACAGAAATGGCGTTATGGACAGTAATTATATTCATAAAATGCTTGAAAATAAGACGCATGCTGGTGGCCTTGTTCGCAAAGCCAGGCTTGTCTTCTACACATTTTGACATGCGGCTGGATCCAATGCAGAATTTGCAAACCAAGAGTTATCAACAGCATGTCGGTGATAAACAAATCAGGCACCGCTTGTGGCCGGGGAGGTCATGTCTGAAGAGGTCTCCTCGTCCAGGACTCCCCCACCACAGACCGCTTAATAGTCGTCCGCTGATAATTGGACGTGGCAGCTAATCAACACATGAACTTCTGCAATTAAAAAATTAAAATTACTGACATTGGCAATTGCGCGCAGCCGTAGCACGGGCCCCTTTATTTCATCAATATTTCAAGTGGATTTTGTTCATTTCTTAAACCTTTCACCCCCAGCTTGATTAGCTGAACTTAATTTGTCAATGTTTAGACGAACACGGAGCTCTTCGAACCCGAACAAGCGGAGCAACGTGCAAATGTTTCCCGAGACTGATTAATGGGTTCGTCAGAGTTTTCGCACAATCAGCCCTTATATTTTTTTTATTATTTTTTTCCCCATCTGAGGGCTGTAGTACTTAATCACAGCCCAGTGACAAATTCAAGATAGTGATATGCTAAAAGCGCCCCTCCACGCAATCAGCAGGACAGGTATTAAATAAAAACAGGTCTGCATTTCGCCTCTGATGAAAAAGACAAGGCGGCTATCACCAAGAGGCATGACATGTTTAAAAAGGGGGGCAAGAGAACATCAGCATGAACACATCTGGAATTGTTTATGGTAGATGGTGCAGGTGGTGACAATAGCTCTCAGGTTATACATGCCCCTTGGAACAAAGCTTAGCATCACCATCATCATGTGAGGTACACAGCATCTGGCAAGACAGGCAAGACCCCTACTACCCTGGATGCTGGCAAACACCTCAAACACATTCATATGAAGCTGTTCCAAGAAAATCGAATCTATCTATCTATCTGTTTGTTCATTCACACTCTTTCACACTCTTTCATTTTCCAAAAGGGCACCATAGGCGAGATACATATGTATCAGCTGTCATGGAAAAAATGACAAACGAGGGGGCGGGGCTTGTGGGTGTAAACAAAGTGCTGATGTTGTTGCCAAGATGCTGAGTTGCTTCAGCAAGTGAATAATCGTTTTTAAAGACGGGCATAAGTGTGAGTCCTGTCTACTGTACATGCTTAACGTGTCCCAGTCGCACTACATCATGACAAACCAATGACACATGACAGACACGGATACATCTCTCTGCATTCAGAGCTGCCGGAGGTTGGCTGACGTCACAAGGGAACGGTGCTAATGTTGGCTGTTTCTGTGCAGATATGCCTCCCGCAGCCGGCAAAATAAATGAAACCGTAAACCGATAAAATACACAGCAATTCGAATGAGTCGCAGAAGGAAAAGAATGTGATAGCAAAGCCTGGACCATGAGGAATTCGGCTGCGGTTTATGACGTTTTAAAGTGCACTGCTGGCTCCCAGGGCGTGTGTATCTAGAGCAGGCCTGCATGTATGAATGTAGGTCTGCTGACAAAATCGTCATTACAGCCATGTGAAGAACTGGAAACAAATATCCGTGCGTACTGAAGTCATCAATGCTGCGACAGACATTAATTAGTCCAAGTGAAGTATTGTTTTTCGAGAAAAGAGGATTGAACATATTAATCAGATATGTACATAAAAGATACATAATAATCAGGATATGTTTGGCAACGCAAGAGACAGTTTGTGATATATTTAAAGGAGGAAGGTGATTCGGAAGTTAAAATAGGTCTTTTGCTAAGGAACTGAGCTGAAATATTTTTAACATTTTTAAAGAGGACATTTCTGAGGCACTTTTAATTATGTTGCAGAGTTCTCAAAATTCCCATGCAATCTTTTCTTTCACTCATGTCAAAAACATAACAATTAAAATAAATTATGTACATATAAATGCGTAATTTGCTTTTACCCGCAGCTTTTTAGCGCTACTTTTACTTTGTTTTTACCACACCAGCCCTCGATATTTCAGAGAGCTCATCTTGGAGAAGAGAAGTATATTAAGCTGGATAAAAATAAAGAGCGAAATGGACATAAAGTCCTCATCCCATCCAGGGTGACCCCAGCCTTGTGCCCTGCTCTGCCTGGGATAGGCTCCAGGCCCCCCGCGACCCTGAGCAGGGAATGCGCTTAGATGACAGGCAGATGATGGGTATGTGGATGGACGGACATAAAACCCATTAAAAATAAAAGAAGAATAATGGCAAGCTGGCTTGGCGCTCCTGTCAGGGTCGCTCCTCCTCCTCTGTGTCCCGGTGACTCTCCGGTTTGCTGATTATCCCTATTAAGCTGGCGAATGGAAGCCCCAGGTCGTCAAGGTAACTGTGGTCCTCCTCTGCCTCCGCTGTGAAGGATTCGATGGGACTCAGGGACCCAGCCAATGAGCCGTCGCCCTCGTAGCCATAGGTGGCCAATGAGTCGTACGGGGGGGGCGTGCTCTCACTGGGGCATTCGACCAGCCGCTGGTGGATGTAATCCCACATATCTGGGACGTCCTGCGAGGGGGCTGCCCAGTCGGGGCCTTTGGCATGTAGCTGGGCCTCGGCCGCTCCGGGCTTCCTCAGGGCGCCCATGTCGAAGGCGCGGGTGTCCTGCTCCCCGCCCCCTTCGTCGTCATACCGAATGACGTTCTCGCGGACGTCGCCATCTCCCGGCGCCACGGGCACCGGGCTCTTCCGTCGCCGCCTGAGAGCGACATACAGCAGCACAGTCACTGCGAGGGAGGAACGCCAGACAAGCCGAGGTTTGTGCTCGCTCACACCTGCATGGGTGCCCGCCTCTACCAGCAGGGGGCGTCAGCCAAGAACATCACATGCAGAGCCGGCGTGCGGCGCCACTGTAAATCCCTTATCTTAGAAATGGCCCGCCATACTTATTTATTTCCGTCTAAAATATCGCCTCCTTGTGGAAACACGTCATCACAACAGGGCACATCCTTCACAGATGAAAATGGGAACATAGCGACAGAACGTCCTTTAAGAAAGTGTCTCCAAATGCTAAGAAAAGCTGAGCCAAAATACTAAAATTAAGAGGTTAACATTAACAGGAACTAAAAATTACACAAAACATGTATACCCCTTTTTCTTCCCGGCCATTCATATTTGTGACTCTGGCGCCACCTTGTGGTGGAGATTTGCCTCTGTGGTGGAGAGTATTCTGTTCTCACCCAGCAGGACAGCGGCACCCAGCAGAACGGCGAGGAGAGCGCCTGTGCTCACACCCGCAGGGAAGAATACCGCCTCTGCGCTGCAGGATATGAGGCCCCCGTCTGGGCCGCAGGAGCAGACGCGCACGGTCAGGGTGCCCGTGCCACTCAGGCGAGGGTAACCCCCATCAGCCACCACCACAGGCACCAGGTAGCGGTCCAAAACCCGGCGCCTGAAGCCACTCCGTTGGGTCAGGATGCCCGCAGTGTTGTCTGTCGGACAGCAGGTGGCGAGCATGTTAATAAAAAAGGAACATGAAACCTGTATGAGCTCATGGTGCCACACATAAGGGAGAGATGGCTGAAAGTGGTGCGGTGGTAAAGAAACTGGGCAAATGTGATTCACTGCCTAGCTTTACAAACTACTTTAAAACTGATAGGATCCCGTGCTCGGCTAAATTGTTTGGTTCGTCTTGTACTTTGACCGGTTTGTTTCCTTGATTAAAACATTCATCCAGCTGATTCACATTAACAATAGTGACACCTATATGATTATAGGAGGCTGACCAATCAGCACACATTTAGAACTCGCGTAAATGAAAATCCCGGTCCTTTTGGTTAAAATGGTAGTTTCCAAATTTTCTCCTGGGTAGGTGTGTCCTTTCTGACATGTATTAGGTGGTAATCCTAAGTGCAGTAAACCTAGTATATTTCTGGTGTTGTTTTGGGTAAAGTTCCCTACACATAACTTACTTGCAAAGTCCCAGACTGTAAAATTATCACTTTTAATGTCCCCTGGTGGTGATCCGAAGACAAATTTTTGTCCTGTGGGTGACAGGTCCTTGTCCTGGGCAGAAACGGTGCCAATGACCTAAAAAGAGACAGGTGGGACAGGGAGAGACAGAGATTTAAGTGAGCTATGTCTCTTTGATCTTTGAGGCCCGTGACACTGATCAATCACCGAGGTGAACCTCCCAACCTTCCGGAAGTGGCAGGGAGGTGTGATGGTGAGAGCGACCTGGATGCAGAGCGTCTGTGGACGGCTGTGAATATGCAGCGGAATCTGAGACGCACTGGAAAGAATTTCCCCTAAAACAAAAATATGGCCTAAGAACGCCTCAGCTACTCTAGAGCAGGGGTGCCCACACTTTTTCAGCTTGTGAGCTAAGTACAATATAATTGATTACATTTACGGTTTCTACTTGGTCCAGCTCCCCCACTCATTTTTATATCCCTTTTTTAGTAGATATAAATTGGAAGGCTAGATGGGTCACTTTGCTTACTGGAGTTCTCAAGTGGCCAAGGCCAAAGGGAGGATAGGTGACAGGCTAACACGTAAAAACATTTTTTTGAATGTCGCTACCCGCACCACCTTTGCGATCTACTGGTGGATCGCGATCGACGTATTGGTCACCCCTGCTCTAGAGAATATATGCCAATATCAGCCCTATGGCATCTATAGCATGGCAGAGAGCTGTTTCAAACTAAAGGAAAGTCGAAAAGAGAATCAAATGAGTTTAAAAATGGATGGAGAGCAGCTGTATTCTAATATTATAACCCTCTGTGATGACGCCTCAGGGTGAAGACTGTCGTCTCACTCTCTGTGTTTCGTGTAGCACGGGGTCAGGAGTTCAAATGTACGAGATCAGTGAGGGAACGAAGCAGGCTTCACCCCCCCCACCCTGAAGTAGCTAAAAATAAAAAAAAGGTTTGTCATAAGCGTGGAAATGTGTCTTTTCTTAATTTCTGCTTACATTATGTATTTGTTCACTTTTATTTAGTGTCCTCCGACCAAACAGCAGGTGGTGCAACCTTCCCCTCTTTGAAGCCCATCTTCTGAGTTCATGGTAATAGCATTTGCGTACTTTTCATATAATTTCATATGCTTTTGGCTTTATTAGGACTTGACGATTTAAGCATGATTTATTTACTTGCATTTGTACAACTGAATGTGTGCAGAAAACACACCTGGCCGGACTTGGAGTTTTCACAGACGAAAGTCTCGGAGGGTGTGATGAGTTCTGGAGCAAACTCATTAACGTCCAGCACATGGATGGTGACCACGGCTTGGCTGGAAAGATCCGGATTGCCTGCGGAATGTGCACAAGCATAGTCAGACATTGTTGTGCGTATCAAGCTATTTGAGGAAAGACAGAGGCTGAAATGAAACGGTCTCAATAAGAACTGAAAATAAATCAGCAAATACATAAAATAACCAGAATATTTTAAATAGTGGCAGCCATTTCTATATTCTTCTAAACAACCTTTTTTTTATTTGACTGGTTTGCCTGGCAAAGATTAAAATCTATCTCACTCCAGCCCTGTGTAAATATCCTTTAATGGGTAATATAGATCAGAGATGCCTGGTCCATAGAGGTAGAAGAGGTAGTACCTGGTCTGTTTTTGAGATTAAATTATGAAACTAATAACTTTAAAAGAACTCATTACTAAATACAAAAAAGCACATTATCTCTCCTTTGAAAAAAAATCACTATTGTCCATCCATCCATCCATTTTCCAACCCGCTTATCCGTTCAGGGTCGCGGGGGGTCCGGAGCCTATCCCAGAAGCTATGGGCACGAGGCAGGGAACAACCCAGGATGGGGGGCCAGCCCATCGCAGTATTATCTTCATGCCTCTTCAATTTTTCAGGCTATGAGCCACTATTGATATGGGTACAGGATGAGGATGACCAGGTAAAACAGACACTTACACACACACACACACACGCACACACACACACACACACACACACACACACACACACACAGACACGTTGGTATTGTGCATTCATTTATGTGAGAAAAACCTTAACCCCAAACAGGACACCCACAACCCCTACCCAGCCCTAACCTTAACCAAAAGTAACCAAACAAAATACAAACAAAATAAATTCTGATAATTTTTGTTTTTTGATTGAATCCACATATAGAAAAAAAAAGTTTCCCTTTGTAGAGACTGAAAAGGTGGTCCCCACAATGTCAAAATGACTGGTTTTTATCACATTTTGGACAAACACAACCACACACACACACACACATACAGATCAAATAATTATTAGATCAAATAATAATTTTTACTAGCAAGAACTATACAGTCCATATTAAAGATATCTGTAAACTCAGTTTTTACTAGTAATATACTACTAGTAATACATACTACTGACTGACGGCATTTAGAACTCTTGAAATCCACAGCTCTGGGTGGTTAGATTTATTGTCTTATTCTGACATCTGAACAAATAAATACAAGCTACTGTCCTAAATGCAATTATAGCCACATTTCAGTTACTTTACAATAAACCCCCTATAATTGTACCAGAGATGGCAAGCGATTCTCAGCCACATACAAAGGTAACAGCTTTTCTTTCGTTGAAAATAAAGGCAACCCTAGGTAGGACACCGGATGGAGAAGCTGCTGGATGCTGGCACTCAATGGTCAGGGTTGCCTACCCTAGGAATATATCCTGTCAGATCGTGGAACATTGGCAAAGATATACTTATCCACTAGATGGTGCTAAAACATGACATGACAGCTGTGTGTGGAGCAATGGCTCTCAATCCAGTCTTCGGGAACCCCCAGACAGTCCAAGCTTTTGCTTCAGGAGCTGGAAGGGACCAAAAACATAGACCATTTGGGGGTTCCCAGAGCCCCCGAGGATCGAGTTGAGAAACACTGGTGTAAAACTACATAATTGGCTAGGAAGGAGTAGAAGCTACTACTACAGTTGAGGAATTATGAGCATAAATAACATATTTGCTGTCATACTTACTAACTTTAGTTGCCACTACGGAGATGTTGTATTGTGCAATCTGCTCTCTGTCCAAGGCTTTAGTGGTGGAAATAGTTCCCTTCACTGGGTCTATTTCAAAAGAGCAGTTTGTGTCCTCCCTACAGTCCATGGAATATCTGAAAACAGACCCAGAATACATTAAAGGCATATAAGGCATCAACCAGGATGATGCTGAGCTTGGCACTAGTGTCAGAGATGGAAGAGAAAAGAGTCTTTTTTACAGTTTAAAATTTGATTCAGTAAGAAATCAATATGGATCTCAATTTATCGTTTTATCACTATACTAGGGTGGGCAGGAGGACCCAAATTGACTTTTTGAGTGGTCCCCTGAAAACAACAAACTGGACCCTGACATCAATTGGCATTACGCACAAGCAATCCTTTACATTCCCCATGCGAAAGGTCAACTTGTGAAATGGATTAATTAAAGCAAAATAAATAGACAACCAATTAATAAAAAAAAAAAATCCTGTCCATTGTATGACTACCTGACACTTTAAGCTCTAATTAAGAGAACACTGTAACCATGGGTTTGATATTTAACTGTACTTAAGGTTTCTCTGAGTCGTGGGATAAAATGAGTGCCCTCGTCTTAAAGCTAGATTATCAGGGAGTGTGTTTAACTTGATGCATTCAGAGCTGCGTAGGATTTGGACGGACATGCCTCATCAGGTGCAGGACTGCATTGCAGGTTATCTGGCATGACTGACATCTAGGATAATTACAATACCCACAGCAAAGCACCGCACTTTGACATTTCGCCGACCGGCTCTCTTCAAATTGCTCAGTCTCTAATTTAATTTATATTCAATATGAACAAAAGTGGGCAGTTTCCCGGAAAATAAGGCAGGTTCTTAATGAGACTCTGTTTCTTTTACAGGGCGACTTTAAAGCACCCGTGTCCCTGACAAGCCGGAATCACTGTAATAGGAAGGTTTTATGAAAGTTTAAGTAACGTTAAAAAGTGGTGGGCGTGTTAAAGTTTTTCTTTCGGAATGCTAATGTCCCGGCGTTGGAGGCATGTTCTGCAAGCTGGCCTTTATTCCGCACGGAGCTTCAAAGCCTCGGCTTTGCAAAAGGAGGATGGCTGCTGCAACAAGTGTAAAGTTTCAGATGTGAATCCCGTGCGACACAAGCGACAGCAGCTGCTTTCCGCACTTTACGCCAGACGGCGTTTATGTTGTTTACGCTCATCGTCTTCCCGCGTTCTGTTCTTCCCCAGAGAGGCGTTGTACCTGCCCTGGGACTCGGGAAAAATATAAAAACCCATACATATATACTGCTATCTAATTCATGGCTAAGGACTTATTTATTTATTTATCAATCAAGCAACATATTTTATTTATTTGTTTGTTAGCTTGAGAGGTACAGCTATTGTGAAATAGCTTGAATTTATCCTGACATTGCGCAAGTCTTGTTCTCACTTCGTATATGATCTCAGCTTCCCCACAATAGTATATGGGGAGCGGGGTTGCTGATGGTAAAATTAGGTGGGGTAATGATGATATAACTTGTCAAGTGGGCCCCCCAGTGTCTAGGCCTCTCTGTCCCCTACGGGTATCCCTGATGATTTTACATAGTTAATACAAATCTTTAGCTGTGTTGACATCGTTTCGCCTTTAAGGCAGCTGGCCGCCGATGATGGTCACCTGACTGGGCTGGCCCCCGTGTCCAGGTCCTGAGCGCTCACGGCTCCGATAATGATACCCACAGGGCCGTTCTCGTACACGTCCATGCTGTAGGCCGACTTGCCGAACACGGGGGGCTCAGTCACATCCACCACACTGATCCGGACGGTGGCGGCATCCCGGAGCGGGCCCAGGTGTTGGAATCTTCTGTCTGCATGTGGGTTAGATGCCTCCACTTTGAAGGTGTGCACACTTTTCTCTTCAAAGTCCAGCGGCTAAGACATGAAGGCAGGAAGGATATGTAATCATATTAATAAAGCAAAGGCTTATGGGAAATCACACACCAGCTCCCAATCCATCCTTCATGCCATGACAGGCTAGACAGTAGTCTAGTCCTTGACATATATTTGTTTATTTGCATCAGTCTTTATATTGACTTCTAGATTTCCAGGCGCATTTCATGTTTGGTGAAACTCGTGCATAGCGTGAATAAGCAGACCAGATAATGTATAGTTATTATAAGTGAAAGAACTCTCCCTGCACAGAATAAATTGCTTTCTCTGGTGTGGAACTTGTTTCATCAGCATTATAAAGAGAGTAAACTTGTTTGTAGTTCGACGAGTCTAAAGAAATGCAGCTTGGGGTAAACGGTAGGATTTCCTTCGGGTGGGAATGCTTATGAATATTGTCCCCTCACTACCAGAGGCCCATATTTGGGTTTGGTCAGAGGCAACTTACTCAGAGTCGCCCTTATGTATCATATGGGCCATTTCAAGCCGACCCTGAGCTCCTCATGACCACTTCGTGACCCCCCTTTTTTTAACACGCTCTGCAGTCAGTTTGGTGAAGATCAGCGCTCACCACATGGTGCTATAGATGGACAACAGCAAAATCCCGAAGCCCCCAGGTCTCCCAAGCTGTCACACCAAGCACTGGCCTCATGACAGGACTGCAGGACGAGACAGCAGCTGAGGGCCACCGCCGTGGTTTAAGCAGGCCGGGATCCCGAAACCACTCGCTTTGGGAAGCCCCACCGCACCACGAGGGTAATTTCTGGGAGCCTCCTCGGATTCAGGCACAGGAGCTCTCCTGCAGAGGGTCTGCTGGCTGCGCAGCGGAGGGCCTGAGCTGTTTATCTATCCGCAACACCCTGCCACTTGCTCTCGGCTCCACGGCGCCACCTGCCAGGCCGCCGTTCCACGTGCCACCGACTGTTGCCTGTTTTGTTCCTCTCCGAGGCGACTGTCAGTGATTGCCCGGGCAATCTCTGCAATTCACAAACACCCCAATGGATTTTTCTCCAACTGGCCCAGAGCCTTGGACTTGTGAAGATATCAGCATTCTAATCATCTATCCATCCTTCTATCTATCCAGGGTTGGCCCAAGCCATTATGGGGCCCTAAGCAGAATTTGATTTGGGGGCCCCCCACCACCTACTGTACATCAGGATATCTTGATATTTCAAGTGCTCGTGGGGGGCCCCTGGTGGCGTGGGGGCCCCAAGCAGCCGCTTAGTTCGCTTATGCCTTGGGCCGGCTCTGTATCCATCTATCTATCGATCCATCCATCCATCCATCCAAATGCATGTTTTTATTAGTAGCTTATCCAGGAGGGAATGCAGTAATTTGAATAATCTCTGGAAAGCAGAGAGCAAAAGGCAGTGCTGAGCACAACTCCATTCTGCCCATTATTGCCTCACAGCACATTGTGCTTAACACAGTGTCTAAACACTCGGCCAAGTCAGCAAAGCACATTGGCATAATGGCTGTTCTGATGTATAATTGAAGCCTACAATTCAGTCCCAAAATTCATCTCGTTATCAATTTTCAGGCAGACAGACAGTCCTTTTATTGTAATAAAAAAGAAAATGAAAACAATTTGTTTCGATATAAAACTGAGAGATTTTGATAATGGCTAAAAATGGGGAGGAAATGAACCGCTATTCTGACCTGGTCACGGTCCGGCTGACAGCCTGAAAAATCACATGTTTTCTTATGTCTCAGATAAACACTTCGAAAAGATAAAAATGGCGAATATTTGGTGACGGAACGAGACACACAAACAGGCACAGACACATACGCACACACACACGCAAATTTTAATGGCCATTTTTTTTCTTTTATCACATAAAGAAGTTACTACATCCCAACAGGCAGATTTCTGGACAAGAAAGACTTCCCGTGAAGAAAGACCTGATGCACCTTTCAGGAACGGCTCTCCAATCATGGCCCCTACTCACACGAGAAACACCCCAAACTTGCCCTATAATTGCTCAATAAAATTCTGTTTTACTTGTGAACTACTGTGTATTCTTTATTTATTTATTAGAATGTAATGTTTTAGTGGTTTGCTCATTTTTAAGGGATTCTTTGTGTCATTCAAGTTTCTTAATGAATCAGGAAACCCGAGGGCCCAACCAACCTCTCGGAGGGTGATAATCCCCTCCTGGGTCTGCTTATCGGTGGTGATCTCAAACACGCCTCCCCCATCCCCAGGAATGATGGAATACTCCACTTCCGCATTCCTTCCGACGTCAAGGTCGTGAGCTTTGATTCTCCCCACTGCTGAACGTATGGGTGATGATTCCGGGACCCTGAGATGGAAAATGCCTTTTGCAAGGAAAACCGGGAGCGGTAATTAACAAAGCTCTACACACTCAGCTCCAAGCTCAGCACTAACAGAACATAATTAATACTGCATGTTTAAGATAATTATATAGGGGTTACAAAATAGAAAGTTTGAATTATGTTAACATATTTGATTTAACATGTCAGTCATTCTACTGCCAGCATACTTTTGGAAAATCTGGGTGGGTTGTCATTGATGTCCGTGAGGCTGATGTTGACGGTGGTGGTCCCAGCCAGACCACCCAGCTGACCACCCATGTCCTTGGCCTGGATCAGGACATGGTAGTTCTCCCTCACCTCCCTATCCATGTTGGGCAAGGCGGTCCTGATCACCCCTATGGAGGCATCACCATCAGTCAAGTTTTACTGACACGTGTGTGCAGAGGAACACAGTGAAGTTCTTATGTCACAGTTACAGAGAAGGGGCCAGGGTATGGCGGGGACAAGAGGACAGACAGCAGTGTAATACAGGACAGACGACAGTGCGATACAGGACAGACGGCAGTGTGATACAGGACAGACGGCAGTGTGATACAAGACAGACAGCAGTGTGATACAGGACAGACAGGAGTGTGATACAGGACAGACGGCAGTGTGATACAGGACAGACAGCAGTGCAATGCAGGACAGACAGCAGTGTGATGCAGGACAGACGGCAGTGTGATACAGGACAGACAGCAGTGCAATGCAGGACAGACAGCAGTGTGATGCAGGACAGACGGCAGTGCGATGCAGGACAGACAGCAGTGTGATACAGGACAGACTGCAGTGTAATATAAGAAGTGAAGCAATAAACATAATGCACATAATACACAATAAATATATGGTACAATGGGGAAGGATGTGAAAATAGCCAGAGAGGGAGTACAGCACTGATAAAGTGTGGAAGTGGAATATTAACATCAGTGTGCAACACAGTGCAGTAAACGAAATGCACTATGGCTGTTCCCATATACTGTGGAGCGAATCGCATTTATCCAGAGCAGAACATCAGCACGATGCTTTTCAGGGCGAGTCCTCATGAGAGTGGTGTGAGTTAAGTACCACATGCCGCCCCCGAAAAAAGTTTCCCCACCAAAAAAAAAAGACATCACCCTCGCTGTGCAGCTCTCAGATATAACACTTTTACATCAGAATCGGTCAGTGTTGCCATGGAATCGGGGTAAGGATTTCCCTAGGCTGTACCATTCAACCATTAAGATTGTCATGTGGAAAACGACTCATTTAAATCTGAAAGCAGAAATATACATTGGCTTTTCCGAGCGCATAGATGCTTCTTGGTTTTTCAATGCTTCTTAACCATGTTGTTTGAATAGAAGTGACACCCTGTAGCGTGCAGTCGGTGGGATAGAAGAGTGTTCCTTCCCCTGAGCTGGGAGCCCCTTTAAAGTGAGGTTTAAGCCGGAGAGCGAGCTGCAAGAGGCTGGGAGCTTCCAGAACACCACTTTTCAGATGTAGCTCATCTCGGCAGGGAACCTACCTGTCTTGGCGTCAACTGAGAAGTAAGGCTGTCCATGCAGGATGCTGTAGACAACCTGAGCGCTGTTACCGTAGGTGGGATCGTCGGCATCAGTGGCTGTCACCTGAGTCACGTAGGTACCTAAACAGCACAAAATGCATTGTAATCCGAACCCCAGTAAAGTTACGCCCCTAATTAGTGATCTGATTAGGCAACATGGGGCGTCATCTTCTCAGGGGACGCTGGCTAAGCAAACCAATTTCACTTTGTCGCGGATGGCGTTCCTGGTGAGGCATGCTGCTGGGGGTGCGGAGGGATGGTGGATCAGCTGGTCTCGGGTTGGGGGGGTGAAGCTTTCATAAAACTTCATATGGGGTTGCAGTGTGCCAGAGGAATACAGGCTGCAGACTGACTCTGCACCCAACATTCAGTCAATCCCTGTTTTTATCATCTAAGCCTGAATGCACCCAACAGTAAAGGTTTGTGTGTCCCACGCATTATGGGGGAGCAGTGCTGAATGTATGGTGTATTACTGGTGATGACGGTGATGATGATGATGGTGATTGTGACGGTGATGATGATGTTGCTGGTGATGATAATGGTGGTGATGATGCTTGATGTGAATTACAATTACGTGATGTTGTATTTGTGACGTGATTCAAGGTACCGTTGACACAAACCACCCAGATACTGTTGATCAGAGGGTGTGAATGAAACCCATTTTATGGAGAAGCATAAAATAACATAAAAGGACAGTCAGTGGCTTCTAAGATGCTGTTTACTGCCGAGGACCCTAATGCAGATAGTGGCCTAAAATCAAAGTATCTAACATGACTGTGAAGATCTCGGATCAGGGAGGTCGAGGAATCCACCTCAGCCTGCGACCGTGGTGTTATCGATGTGGCCAACTGTGTCTGGAGCTCCTAAAATGGAAAATACGGCCCAAAACCTGAGACACACAGGTCCTGAGGATGCCTTTCTGGGCATAAGCAAACTGAAATTGAAAATGAATTGCAGACTTCCTGCTGAACTCCCAAGCCACCATTATGGGGGGGGACTGGCCCCTTGCTTTGCCAGCTGAGAATTTCAGTAGGGTGAGATCAGCTCATATTGTCGGGGTTTTGGGAAATTCCCAACTTTGATGGATTTAATTAATAAACGCAATGATAGCAATTCAGCCCCAGTACTGCCAGCTGTACTACCAACTGTATTGCTGCTGTTTCAGTATTTAATCAATTACAGTCGCGATCCCATGGGGCAGGGTCATCCCAGCCGGGGCTGCAGGCCGTTTCACGTCAAAGCACTTCCACTTGGGATGTTTTTACCCTCCCAAATTCTGCCGGTATTTCTGGAAACTTCCAAATGACTTCACCTTGAGGTTCTGCTCTTCAAACGCTATGACACTGAGGCAGCAGTGCTGGATGGAAGAGAAAAAAAAAAAACATCCCCCCTACTGGTATGAAGACAGTGTCAGTGACTCTGTAACAGCTGTCAGGGAGAGAGGTGCTGTTATCGCTCAGCACATGCAAGAGCCTGGGTTGTGTCCTCATTACACCTACGGTTTGAAAGAGCCAGAACCAGATAGGCCCCAGAACACAGCAGGGGGCAACTGAATGTGGTGCATCCCGGTACATTTTCAATGCTACTACTACGTTTTACCTCGATTTTAAGCATGTTCAGCTCGCCGCTGATGAAAGAAGCATCGGAGCTCCACCGGCATTGCAGCAAGATCCCAGCACGAGGGCGGTGAGGTGAGGCTGACTGGCGGAACACGCCGACCCGCATGTCACTAATCAAGCGCAGAATGCAGCTCCACTTTACAAACGGTGGAACGCGGGGTCTGGGAAGCTCCTCCCCCTCCTGTTATTTCTGGTAATACTTCCATGGTTCATACAGCGGATTTAGCGCTGCCTCGTATGAGCTTCCCTCGTTGGGGCGACCGGAACTCCTCACTGGTGTTTCTGCCTCCGACGTTCTTGGTGCAGATTCAGCCCGCATCTGGAACGCCCCTTCAGTCTGAAACTACACCCTCCCGCATTGGCGGCCTGTTTGTGCTGCAGGACTGCTGTGCCACCACACATCCTCTATGGTAATTCTCCGCTTGGTTGTCGTACTACACTGCAGTAGCACTGGGACTGCGATTTGTTTAATCGGACTATTAGATTGCGTCTGAGGAGGTGATCAGCATTGTACTTTCTGTTGTATTTCTATTGTGTATATATTATAGACTTATTATATTGACCAGCGGTCCTGTTCCTTCTATGTTGTATTGCTTTAAAAAATTTATAAACATATATATATATATATATATATTTAAACTTTTGTAGTTGAACCACGTCTCTTGGTTTGTCGGTGGATCGAACATGAGTGCCTATAGCGTTAGGACATCACCGGGTGAATGTCCCAGGGTGGCATAGTCAATTACCTTGGTGGCCATATTCTATGAATTCATTACAGTATGTAGCCTAGTACTTTGCCACACAATGAAAACAATGTAAAAAAAAAACCAAATAAGCATTTTAAGAGTAGCTATAAAATATTCATGGCTGCTGAAAATGTGTTGCATAGAAGCAGGAACTCAGATTCCTTGCAGAAATATTGTTAGCAATTTTAACCAATTAGCAGATAAGGCTCTTCCTGAAATGCACGTCAGTGACATACACGTGTCCTTCGATTATAAACCAGCATTCCTTTCCTTTATTCATCGAAATGTCTGTTCATTCTGACAAATAACTTTTTCTCTTTTATAATGACCAGCCAAAGTCACGTTCCCTCAGAGGAGATGAAGGCAATGTCAGTGCGAGGTAATTTAGATGATAATTTGCATACTAGCTAGCTGGTTCTGACAATACTGTGGCAGCAGGATTTAAAAATGGAACAGGGAACAAAATGCCAGATAAACCAGCATATAGAGGTATGAGTCCCCAAAGGACTCTGGCTCACGTGAAATTTATTTTAAAAAGGTTTGAACGTATGAATAAATATGCAAGATATCATCCCTGTATATATGTGTAAATCCCGTGAACAGGAACCGTAAGCCCAATCCAGGAGACCCTACCTATAGGAGCCATTTCCGGGACCCTGGCGGTGTATGGACCCTCCAGGAACCGGGGCTCGTTGTCGTTGATGTCCTGGACCTTGATGATGAACTCTGACTCGTTCTCCAAGGGCCTGCCAGTCTCCATGTCGATGGCCCGCGCCCGCAGGGTGTAGAACGGCTTCTCCTCGCGGTCGAGCCGCCGTACGGCATGGATGTCACCCGTGGTCTGGTCGATGGTGAAGATGGAGCCGGCCCCATCCCCGGAGAGGGTGTACTTCACCACACTGTCCCCTCTGTCCAGGTCAGTGTGGAGCTGCGGCCAGGCCAGTAAATGTAGAAGCATGAAGAAGCATGAAGAAGAACAGCAATGAAGAACAGCTGTGGATCGCTGCCCAGATTTATCATCATGAATCGCTAATTGCAGAAGTATTGTTAATTTAATCAAAATTGCATATTTTATCTATCTATCTATCTATCTATCATTTTATTAATCTGACTGCTGTACTGTGTAGACAAAAGACAAAGAGCTAAACTTTCCACCGCTGACTTCACTCGGCTCTGCGAGTTGTTAAATTACATTGGAACAAAAGCCCGTCTGCCTGCACACAGCGGCGGACTCCACCAGGACGAAATGTTCTCCCACTCCGTAATCTTGGGGGGATACTGAGCGATTTTTAATTAAAAATGCTATTAGGTAATCAGTCCTAATCCATTGAATAAAGGAATTCATTGCTGGGGCATTATCACAGGGGTAAACTTTCTATACACCTGGCAATTCCCCCCTGCGTGCCAGAGCAGCCTTGGATTTCAGGAGAAAGGCGCGATGGGGAATTAGCATTTTAGCAGAGCCTCATTAGCATTGTGCCCATGCGCTTCAGTGGACTCTACACACAAGCACGTTCTCAGCACTTTCAGACCTAAAGGGAGGTGCCTGAGAGGTTTGCCTCTAAAGTGCAGATTACTGCCTTTTACTGCTGTAATGGGAACACTCTTGACCCTGGATCACAAACCACAAACACCCCACAAAGTTTAATCCCATAAAATACAAAAAAAAAACCACGAAAACAAAGATTTTGCTACTAGAAGTGAAACATGTTATTTACATGAAATCGACTGTGCCGAGTCCAGATCTGCACTCAGAATTTTCCTAGCACGTCCAAATTTTAAGTTATAGGCATAGTATTGTTTTGCGATTCTCCGTTACTTTGATACACGTATTGTTGCATGGCAACATAACAGCTGTTTCTATCACTATTGCTTCGTTTGAAATACATCTCCTGCTTGCATTCATGCTTCTGCATCATCTGTGCACATTCCCACAGAGCACACGATATAGGACGGGATTTGGGGCCGCCGTCGTACGACTTGCACGTGGCTCACGCTGAGTGTATTGCTTGGTGTCATGTGCTGTGTGGGTTTAGGCATGCCGGTGAGCTGATTTCAGCTCAATTTAAGTCAAGTCAGGCCACAGGCCGCTGTAACCCAAACATGATGGGCGACTACTGTTGGTTTCTGCAGCGGGCTACAACAGACACTCACAAGCGCAAAAGCAAGTGTCTAAAGCACTTTGAAACAGTATATTATGTCCTGGTGAACTTCTGTTTATAGTATCACACAGTTCATAAGGCAAACTTTTATCATGTATAGTGTTTTTGTAATTTTTTCGCTCCTGCATGCATTACTTGTGAACTGGACATGACAGACAAAATATGCCTTCAGTTTTGCTTTTCAGTTTGAGTGACCTCAGCACACTGGGTTTAGTGTAGGATACATGTATTTGACAAAGTAAAACATGGAAATTATTTTCTTGTGATCCAGTGATATTTTAAATAATGTTCATACAGTATAAGACTTGTACATACTTTCCTGTGAATATTTTACCTGACAGTCACTCACAATCGGACAGAAATAAGTTGCAAAATATACATTTTACACATGTGATCATGTCACTTCAAGGCACACTCTGTGACAAAGAAAGTTAAGCACCCAGCAGTAACGGCCCGGCTTGGGTGTAATTTGGTACACATGCAGACCAGTGATGGGTATGTAAATGATTAATTTTGCAAGGAGCTGGCACGCCTAGGCACCAGGCATAGAGGATCCCTCGTAGATGCATTAAACAGCATTACCAGCACTTGACAGACTTTGGTAGGGGTCGCATTGTGGGTTTGCAAGAGGCTAGGTGGTCTTTTGGTGCAATTGCCCAGCATGTGGGGCATGCAGATGTCACAGTCGCCAGATGTTGGAACCAATGGGCATGTGAGGGCAGGTTTGTTGTATTGTACGCCAAGCACTATAGAACCCCATGTCATCTGTAACTGCCATCCGGACACAGGTATTGGCCAGTTACAGCACCTGTGGGCTGATCTGCCGCAGGAGAGGATACAGCGGCTGTACGACTCCCTTCCGCACCGTATCGCTGCATATATCCAGGCCCAGGGGGGTGCCACACTCTAGTGACAAGGGACCAGCAATGTGCCCATACTGCCAACTCCATTGTCTGTTTGAGCTGATATTATTATCATTGTGTCACAGTCACACTACCTTTCACCACATGCAGATTCATTTCATTTACACCACTCCGAATGGGTGCTTAGCTTTTTTTGTCACTGAGTACATTTTAAGCCACTTCATTACATGAGCAGGGCAAACCCCAGACAACTGAATTCCAGGTTTAAATGCAAATAACATCCAGCGTGAGGTATGGCCTGCGTCTTTAAAAGTGTACTTTTGCGAATAAATGTCAACTGTTTAAAAAGTCAATTAGAATTAATTATGATTTATAAGGATTATGAGAGCAACAACCTTATGCTTAATTAAGCAGATTCATTCTGACAAAGTGTCGAATTTCAAAGCGACCTAATCCGCTCCTCATCCTCCATGCGGCTGAAGACGTCGCCACAGATTTACAGAACACGAATTTACAGCGTTCACAGAGAATAAATTATGGCAGCTGGATGGAAATAAGTGAATGGATGCAAATTAGTTAATGAATTAATTACAGATTCAATAATTTATCGAGGTGCTGGGATGCTTCCTTCAGACAGGCAGGGCTGAGTATAAGGAACAGAAGAGGGCAGTGGAATCAAACATCATCATCATTTTAATACTTCTTGCAAATTTAATTAACCCTCTAAGTGTGGAGGGAAACGAAAATCAATTCGTTTTAACGACGCGAAGATGAAATTTAGGGAGATGGAGTCTCCTCTCTCTCCAAGGCCGCGTCTGCAGCTTGTTCTGCGAGACTGACTGCGATATTAGCTCCGGAAAGCCTTTGATTCATACCAGTCTCTGTTTGTGTTTCCTCAGCTTCCCGAAACCCACGACAGGCACAGTGGGACCGGCCAAAAGTGCCATCCCATCCCTCGAGAGCGTCCGCTGTCGTACCGCGCCATTGTTCTACGAAATCAATTCGGTCTGACACATCAGCTTGCGAAGCCCACCCGCCTGCCGGTAACGATGGCCCAACCCCGACGTGTCGGGAGGAGACAATCTGAAAGCCTTTACTCCTGAGGAGTCCACATGTGTGTGAAAACCGCGGTCTGGTGGGTCGTGACGAAGCCATCAGCAAGGAGTGTTCTTCTGCTATAAATGGGAAAAAGTAGCAAATGAAAATTAAGGGTCAGAAGTTAGAAAGTTGGATCTGTGTTGTGGACAGGCCCGGTTCTAGACTGCATTCAATGGGGGGGTAGTAAGAGATGTTTGTGGGTCCGCAAAGTCTAGTGTTATACTAGTATGTTTAAGCTATAAATTGGCCTGTTTTATGTTTTTTCTTTAACAAAAGCTAAAGTAAGCCATAGTTATAATTAATATTTAAAAATCCACTAATGCATAATCTTAGTATTTTGACCCTACACCCATAATATTCTCAGTGTTTGAGTTTATTTTGTTTCCCTTTTAAGTATTTTCCCCTAATTTCATTTTTCAGTGACTCATTGATCATATCCAATTATATGTTCTCTATTGTATTATCAGTCTTCTGTTTCTCTGTGCAAAAACCCTAACAAATTCATCCATATCTAGTCCAGCTGTTATGGCCTTCTCATGAGCCAGAATCACCAACGAGTTTTTCTTTCTCTCATGTAACACTGTGCATCGGAAAGGTGTTAGGACACGTGACAAAGTGGAGGAAGAAGTTTCACATGCGGCAGATGAAACTCCAATCACAATAGCAGTTACATAGAGATGAAGGAGCTGAGGAAGAGCTTCCTTAAACTCTTGGAGGTGTTTGCAAATGGTGGAGAGGTCTGCAACAGTTGGAACTTTTTTCTAACGAATTTCATTAGAAAGGCTGTCGCTGCAGGCGTCCAGTTGACTCAGATCAAGAAGACCAATCAGGTTGTCCTCAGGACTGCCATCACTCACAAAAAGACCAATCAGGTGTTCCTCCTGAATGCCATCACTCACAAACCTAATTATAACTGAAAGAGTTTCCACATTGCATCTGCCTCTAGTTGAATCATTTTTAATGCCAAACCCTGTATGATCTGCATTGTTGTATTTC
Organism: Petrocephalus schoutedeni; assembly: GCA_026780765.1. Lineage (NCBI taxonomy): Eukaryota > Metazoa > Chordata > Actinopteri > Osteoglossiformes > Mormyridae > Petrocephalus > Petrocephalus schoutedeni. The sequence goes on along the minus strand of JAODKL010000081.1, from coordinate 6,455,832 downwards.
GTTTTGATCTCCTTAAAGCTAAAGTGGCTAGAGTGTCAATTACTTCAGTCTGAATGTTTTTGTGTATTTGTGTAAGTGTATTTTGCATTTGAGGAATACTTTTTGCAATTTCATTATGTTTGGGATCCGGCGTGTATTCAGCAGACAAATGCTGTTCATCATCACCATGCTCCCTTTCTTGGCTACCACCAAAAGGAAGCTCATTAACTGAAAGGAACTTTACTACCTCTCCTATGCTTTTCACATAGCATACATTTTTTTCTATTTGGGTGGGCCCCAAAAGGCTTGCGATAGTTTTCCCAGTTGCCTCCCTCTTTTGCATTTGAGAGCACATTACTTCATTCTTCAAATGACGATGGCTAGATGCACACTTGCTGAATCCCTTGTCTTTCTCTAATGCCGTTTTCCAATTATTAAATCCTTGCTTGGTAAAAACAGTATCTCGGTCATTAGATGCACCAAATTTGCGACAGGGGAAACAGGAACATGAATCTAGCTTTGTAGAGTACTCTAGCCACGGCCTCTCACGGTACCAACCGGGGTTGAATGCACGTGCAGTCTGGTCGAAGTTACGGAAAAGCTAGGTTGGTGGGCATAGCACAGAGCACAGCTATTCACTCCATGGCTACCATCAGTGATCGTGGTCCCGCCATGACCTTCCGGGGGGCATAGTGCACCAGGTAATGGGACTGAGGAGTGAGGTGCTTGGGCAGCTGGGCTGTGCCATGATGGCTTGGGATGTGCTGGGTTGAGAAGCAGTCGCTTCAAACACTAGGGTGTCCAACTTTGCTGACTGTTGCTCTGGGGCAGCAGCCTTGCTAGGTTTAACAATCAGAAATTGACGCATAATGAAGAGAAAAAGCATAGCGAAAGAGTACAAAGCCAAGGGAGAGTAACGTGCAGCTAATGCTAGTTAACAGACGAGAGCAGTCAGCTAACTACCAACTCGCAACGTTAGCTTGAAATCGGTCTAAAACATGTTTAAAGGAAATTCCCACAAGAATGTCAAAAAAGACAAGCTAAGAAAGAAAAGGAATACCAAAAAAGTAAAGATACACACAACCAACGGTAAAAGTGCAGCTAACGTTATCTAAGTGTAACGCGGCCACCTACTATACTCTGTTATAGTAATCCAGCTACTACTCGATGTAAATATTTCCTGATATATCACCCCAAAATATTACAGACTGAGAGATGGACAGGATGCACACAGCTACAAGAGCTGACACTGACTGCGCTGCTCTGACTGCGTCACTGTATTTTACTCTGGACAAACCAACCAATCAGATTCATAGGGGTGGATATTTGGCGTTTGCAAAGCTAAAGCTCCGCCTGTGTAGAATCTCTGCCGTTAGTGGGGCAGGCGGAGCACTTCACTTGGTGGGTCATAGTACGCCAGACCAACTACATTAAGTGTCAACAGTGCCCTAACCCTGTACTAGGGAAACTGGCTAGC
>JAODKL010000081.1:6432226-6454276 GCA_026780765.1 Petrocephalus schoutedeni | reverse complement strand
GCGGCCTTGCCCGCCTTCCCCCCACCCCCCCCCCCCCCGCCCCTGCCTAGATCCGGCCCTGGTTGTGGATCTCTTTGGAGCTCTTTTCCACCCTCTCAGTAAAAATGCACCACATGTAATCTTGTGCTCTTCTCTAAACTCTTCAACTTGTTCAAAAAATACAGCTGTATTCTACCGCTGAACTATTTAAACGATTCTAGTACCTCCTTCATATTCAAAGTACAGTGGATGATGTGGGAAAAAATCTGGCAGAATCTGGGTCTTTACTGAAACGATAAGCATATGGGAAGCATTAGGCTGTGAGCATAACCCCCTTTAAAGCTTCTTTTCATAATTCGGCCAGAGAAGTGTAAAGGTCACTTTACCTTGCCGACATACTGTGGATCCGAGCCCATGTACTCCTCCAGCACGAAGAACTGATTCCACACCCAGCTCCGCCTGACCCTCTGAGGCCCCGGGGCCCGGCTCCTCTTCAGCGCCACCCTGGTCCAGTGGTGCCGCTTTGCCAGCAAGCTGTGGGGTGGGGTTCGCGGGGAGACCAGGAGGCCTTCATCCAGGAGGAACCAGCAGAACAGCAGGAGACAGTTCCTGGCGTGCATTGGCCTTCCCCGGAGCGGGCAGACGACCCCGTCAAGCGTCCGCGAGCCGGCAAGATGGAGCTCGTTCATATACTCCACACGGCGTGCCTGGTGATGTCTGACGCCTTGCTAGAAATTCTCCTTACAGATCCCTCAGAGCACAGCTGGAAGACAAATGAAAGGAAAGCATCCGGTTGCATTTTTAATGTTACTACCGTGTTTCACCTCTTTTTTTAAGCAAGTTTGGCTCATCGCTGATGAACGAAGAGGTGAGTTGAATCTATACGGGCACTTAACACGTCTATGCAAATGAGCCTTCCCAAGAAAGATGATTATGCATCCCATGAGTACCTATAAAATATTCCTGGCTATCATAAATATGTTATACAGAAGCAGGGACACAAAATTCCCACCGAAATGCTATTGCTAACGTTGCTGATCATTGCAAAAATGAAAGTATTACCCAGAAGTTTGAATGAATAATTTCTTGCTTATGAAGGGTGGCACCATGACTCCTGGAGTAGCAGTGATGCCTCACACCTCCTGGGCAGGAATTCTGACTCTTTGTGTGTGGCGTTTGCTTGCCATGTTCAGTGGGTGTCCGCTGGGTGCTCTGCTTTCCTCCCGTAGTCCAAAGATGTGGGAAGCTTAATTGGTGTTTCTAACGTGCATCTCAGCAGCTTGCATCTAGCATCTCAGAGTGTGTGTGTGTGTGTGTGTGATGGACCAGTATCAGGGTGCACCCCCCTCCCCCCCACCCTATGCTGCCTGGGGCAATGTTCCAGGTTCCTCAGGCCCCTCATGCATGTTCATATGAACTAATCCTGAGATTCATGCTTTTATTATTAGTATTTATGACTAACTTGTAATTACTACTATCAGATATGACATGGACTTTTAAGCATTTTAAGAACAGAAAACAAATAAGGAGGGCTGTCAATCAATTAAAAAATGAACCAATTAATCGCACTAATCACTTCTGTGATGAATTGTGATTAATGGTGCCTGTCATATATATTTTCACATTGAATCCCTAAATTAATGTAGAATTAAGACGATGAGGAATATATAGGTCATTCTCACAAAATCATTATCATAACATAACAATTTTCTCTCATTTTTAAAATTAGTTTGAAGGCACAGTCAAATTATGCAATTTCATTATGTACACTTGATTTTGCCACTGGGGTAGATTGTTTTGTTATGTTACCATATAATTCTGTCATAAACAAAAGTATTTCATCAAATCTAGGTCAAGAGATATGGAAATGGGAAAAAAATTACAAAACTAAAAATTGAGCGATAAACATTTAATCATACAAAAAAATAGTTTATTCTGAGTTACATGCAATACAACAGTATTTTCTGTTCTTTGATTTTTGGCTACCTATTTAGGGAAAGCAACAAATCACATATTTTTTAAATACGTAAAATGCTAAGGTAAAGACAATTACATTACATAAAAATAAATACCATATGTTTTTGTTTTCACGCTTGCGGCGGGAGGAACGACCCATATTGCAGGCTGTAGGATGAAACCCCTTCAAGGGGCGTTTATTCAACAAGAAAGGGGGAAACATGAGAGCACAACCGACAGCGAGCACAGTAGGCATCGACAATAACCGACAAGGGGAACAGGATGCAGACTGACTAAATAGGGCAGGACATCAAGGAGTAAACACAAGGCAGGTGTGCAGGGTTAACAAGGGGAATAAAACACAAGGCAAAGCTAAACAAGGGACAGGTGCGGCGAATTAAGCCACGCCTGAGGGCAAAACGAGGGAAAAGACACGCAGGGCGGGGCTGAGCGTGACATTTGTAATTGTTGTATTGATTTTTTTTTTATTCTCAAGTTTAGGAGAATGATTTAACCTGTGATGTAGAGTTTGTTCAATTCAAATACCACTCCAAATTCAAATACCACTTGCAAGCAAGTACAAGCTGAATTTCAATGTTTTCAAAAGGGCTAGATGCACAGATGGCAATAAGACAAGAAGGAATTGTATTATAAGTAGGTCGCTAAACAATTATTTTTTAATTGTGCACCTTGGTGATTAATGGCACACAGCACCATATAATTGCATCTAGTCAACAGGCAGATCAACACACTTCCAACCGCGTTATCAATCTAAAATCTACTTTTCAAATGACTCTAAAAACAAAAGTCTGACACCAACTAAAACTGGACTTAGTAACATGAAAGATATTAATAGTTTAAGGCACAATACCTTCAAAAGAATATAACAAATATGGGGAATAATATTCTAGGGTCAAGGTTACTTTATTGTCATCAACAGCTGTAAACACAAACATAGTGAAATGAGAAGTTTCTCCATGGGCCGTGATGCAACATACATCAACATATAACAACATATCGTGAAACAAGGACAAAAACCAAACCAAATAAGGGTCAGGTCAGGTGAGGTTGGGGAGCATGCACTGGTACAGCGTGTTGCCACACCTAACTCAGGACAACACACCTCGGGATCTTGGTTGGTGACCCCCCTGCCCGACACGTGGCACAGCCCCGCCCCCAGGAAATGGCTGGGTTCTCAGCAGTGGGGATCTTGCGAGCCAGATCACTCTCCGGGAATCGCGCCACATGATGGTAGTGCCGTAACTGATGCTCCCTCATTTGGGATGCCCTGAGCAACATCTCGTTCGATGCAAAGTCAAACCAGCAGTACCCCAGAATTAGGTCACTGGATAGCGTTCATGTCTCACAGCCAAAAAGAGTGGAACAATAAAACAATATTGGGCCATGGAGTATTGAGGTACTTTCTGTACACATATTTAAATATAACCAGCATAAGGTAAGTGTCTGAGTCAGAGGACCACCCAGCAGCATGCTGGATATCAATTATTGCACACAAGGAAAATGTAGCAGCACTGGCTGAATGTTAACACGTATGACATTATACACTGTAGATGAGAGGAAATGTGACCATACATACTATGCAGGGAGTGACTTGGCAGTCTTTGAGTAAGCATTGTAACAGAGACGAAATATATGAATGATATATTTTAATCTTATGTATAAATCCATCTGGAAAGTTTAAGAAATTAAATAAACCAGATAACATCAGCTTCACCGAGAGATACTAACTCAATGTTGTGACTTCAGCTTTGAATTCCTTCTTCTAGGAAGAAATCTCTATTAAAATTTCTGCAAATATTACTCTCCCATTTGGAAAAAAAAAACTGCACGTGTTAACACGATTAAAGAAATAATTACGTGTTATGACTTTAAAATGAATACAACTCGTTAACACGATTTCCCAGCCCTACAAATAAGAATGCATGTTAACCTCAAAACCAAAGTATGTCTTCATTAGGATGTTTTATGACTGCAAAACCTAAACCTGCAAGCTGGCCTCAGATAACATGGTGTATCTGGCTGACAACACTCCAGCACGTCTCCTGCGATAATCAGGCCCTGAAGCAGACAGGCATTGGGAACATGCTACGGATCCAGAGCCTTATCATAATCATTAGACTCCATCCCTGTGGAACTATGCCCAGCCTTTTTGGGTCTGTCTTCTGTTAGGGCTGCTGAGCTGCCATTGGGTACCTGGAGATTGTTGTGACATTGGGGAAGAGAGGCGGTTTTAATGTGTTTAAGGATTTCTCATTGGCCTGTGGGATAATATGATTTCAAAGTGATCTAGTTTTGGAGAAATAATGGCTCCACACATTCACTGAACTTAACTCTGCCGATGATGCTGTAATATTTGTGGAGTCAATGGAGGCTCTGATTGAGGCTTTCAAGAGACTGAGCAAGTCTGAGTGTCTGGGCTAGCAAGTGCCCTGGATAAAACCTGAGATCCTGGCCTTTAATGACCTCTTGGGCACAGCCATCAGCACTGTGTCTGTCGGTGGAGAGAACGTAATCCACATTGAGAGGTTCACTTACCTCGGCAGTGATATCCACGTCTCTGGTGACTCTTCCTATGATGTTAGTAGACCAGTGTTTCCCAACCCAGTCCTTGGGAAACACCGGACAATCCACGTTTTTGCTTCCTCTCAGCTCCCAGCACACCTGTACCAGGTATTTGGTGTTCCTGATTGGCTGGGGGCTGGGAGGGAGCAAAAACTCAGACTGTCCGGCATTCCCTGAGGATTGGGAGAGCATGGGGGATGGGGGGAGGGGGACTGTGAGACATCCAGGTCCAAAGAATAAAAAAAATCCAGACCAGGATTTTACCATTACCCACCTCTGGACATGGGCGATATCCAGTGACCTAAGATGAAGACTGGACTCCTTTGGAACTGCTTCCCTTCTGAGAATTCTCGTAGAATTCTCGTAGAATTCTGATAATCCACTGGTTTGACTTTGTGTCAAATGTGCAGTTATTCAGGGAGTCCTGAATGAGACACATTATACTAGCATTGTGAGGGAGCATCAGTTATGGCACTACAGTCATGTGGCGTGATTCCCCGAGAGTCATCCAGCTCAGAGGATCCTCATTGCAGAGAACCCGAGCGGCTGGACCAGGTGAAGGAGACGTCCACATAACACCTGGCTGCTGCCGATAGACAGACATTTCCAGAGCGTGGGACCATGTGTCGGCCAGGGGGTTGCCAACCGGGATCCCCAGGTGTTTCATCATGTGGAAGGGGCAGCAACACGCTCTACCAATGCATGCTCCCCGACTTGACCTGATCTGCCCAGCAATAAGGTCCAGCTTGTATTTTACTGTAGAGACAGAGACAGCTATGTCCATGGATCAGGAAGCATAAACCACAGCACAGTCAGGTTCATATCATGTTGATTCTAAAAATAAACTATAAATAATGCACAATTCTGGGTAAGGGATTATTTACAATTATTTTCCCCTATTTCGTTTACCACCCAGCAAGCTGTTTACTATGCAAACGGCCCATCTGGTTACCCAAGGCATTTTTGGGCCCCTCCTCTCAGTAAGCCCTTCTGCACGGACAGCTTGCGAGATACTTACCAGTCAGCCATTTCCATTAAAAACTCAGATAATTCCCCTAGATATATATGCAACCTCCTGCTCATTTGTTAGATTCAATTTCACAAATGCTTCGAGGTATTAACAGAGTGACTTGCTTTGCTTAAGGTTATTTAAAACTGCGGTTTAATCTCAGAAACCTTTCTTGTGATAATTCATCTTTGACTAACCAAGCATGCACAAGGCAAGTGTAGCATACAAATGGACGTCAGTACTTCAACTTAGGCATAATAAGCCTGTAGATTATTTCATGATCACCAATGCACATTAAACTAGCCATATATAAGAAAGGTAGCCCTATGAAATGGGAACGCTATTTGGTATGGTACGTGACTTAGCAGATTGGGGCATCATACCTGTGATCGGAAGGTTGCTGGCTCAAATCCGAGGTTTGGAAGGAAGACTTCACCATTAGCCACTTGAGCAAGGTCAAGACCCCAGTTACTCCAGGGATTGCCTGGCCCAGCTTTCTCTTAAAAAATTATGATAATTTGGATCAAGATGTCCCTTGAATGAAATGTACATTTTATTTAGTAATTGGGCTAAATCTAAGGTGCGTGACATTGCCTACTGGCCAAGTGAAAAGGTCCAATCCGGCTTGAAGAGTTGAAGTATATTTTTAGTACACCTACATAAATAATAATAAATTTGGGTAGCGGCAAATTGTTACCATTACCCGATTAGTACCTAAACTAGCTTAATGTACGTTTTTTAATGTTTATTTCTTCATTAACCACATATCTGTACACGTTGCTGTTCTGGTAGGACTGACATATCCTGACTTGTCCATGTCCAGGAAGCGGTACCGCTCACCGCGTTAACGTGTGACATTCCTTGTCCCAAGCACTTGTGAGGTTTGGGAGAATTTTGGGGATAGGGGTGTCATTGACACTGCAATTACCTGTCATTATTATTTCTGCTGTGCAGGACGTTTTCAAAGGAAAAGAAAGTGTATTGCTCTATACTGAATGTTATATGCATTAGGTAAGTATGTTAAGCACTGCAATTCATATTGTTACGCAGAACCCTGACCCAGATAAGTGCAAGGCAGATGGATGGATAGATGTTATTTTGGTTGTACTGTGCTCTACATTTGAGACGAAACTGAAAGGGAATCCAGATATGCAAATCAGCACGAGCATCTTTCGATTGTGGTTATTTTACGCAATATTTCTACAGAGGAGCCCTGCCAAACAGCAAGCTAGTGTAAACAGAAGATTACAGATTTGGACATATGTGCGATGTTGGCAGAGGACCTGGACAGGGATAAGCAAGTCTTCTCACCCAGAAAATGTGCTTTGTCGGGTTTATTGAAAATGTTTTCTGATTATGCATCCAGTGGGATGAGGTCTTTCCAGCTCCAGAAGGGAGATTGTCTTTGTTCAGAGGTAACAGAGCTTACAAACATGAGGACACTGGCGAGGAAACCCCCCCACCCCCAAAAAAAAAATGTCAGGCGGTAAAACATAGACAGGAAATGGCTAAATAAATGATCAGTCTGTAGCTGATGAATAGTTAATGTTTTAATGAATAATTAACGAAGCCAAAAACTGAGCCTCCACTTCGGATTGTGAGCTGAGTTTGAATTAAGAAAGCACTGGGGTGCTTGGTGGGGATGCTCTGTCTGTGACCAGAAGGTGCTGGTTCAGATATCAGGCTCACTGTGGGGTCCTGAGCAAGGCCCTTAACCCTAAATCGACTGCACTCCCCTTTATGTAAACACTGAGAACAAGCCAGTCACAAGACGAAGACTTTGCGTTGGGTTCCTTAAAGGCGGAATTAGCAGGATTTGTGCCTATAAAAAGATAATATTAAGTGTTGCATGAATTGAATTCAAGGCAAGGCAACTGTATTTACATAACACATTTCATACAGAGGATGAATTCACAGCAGTAAATTCCCTGAGAAAGATATGGTGTCACTTTGTGTAATGTTTACACAAGTTTAATGTTTAATGCAAATCAATGACATGGGGTTTGGCAATACGAGTAATTTAGTGCTAATAAACCTAGTCCACACATGCAAAATGTTATAGTCTGAATCTGATCTGAATCTTACCCGGCCATTACCCTAGTGATTATTTCACGGATAAACCTAATAACCCCACCCTCACGGAGGAAAATAATAAGAGGAACGGAGCCGTAAGATCCGGCTCGCTTCAAAGCGCCGTTATTCCCATCAGTAACAAAAGCGTCTACTAAACAAATTTAAAAAATGCAAAAAAATATAATGTAAGTTGCTATTAAAACATCAGTCACCCAGACAGAGAGCACTGAGGACACTCTACAATAATATAAACATTGTGCATTTTATACAAAAGTCACGTTTCAGCGCTCTGCTCAAATCACAAAAACTATTTGTCAGGAGCGAATGCAGGAAGACTACCTGGCAGAGGAGTGCTGATTTTGGATGATCCTGCCCCCGAGAGCATCCCTGGGCCTGCCCGACCCCCCCATACCGCCCCCCCTTTGGAACCGGGCCCATACAGACGCCGCAGAGATGGAACATATGGGAATTCGGCCTCATTACCTGGTGGCCGCTGTCCCGGATTAAAGAGCAGCCGTTCTTAGACATGAAGGCAGGGAGCTATGCAGCCTCCAGGTGGACCTGGTGTCCAGGCAGATGAAGAACAACGTGGCGGATTAGCCGCCGATTCCGCCATCTGCTTCAGCGCGTATGAGGGCGCTTTCCAGTGACACTGCCACATTCGCCAAAGCCCTGCCCGTCCCCAAACGAGGAGGAAATTAAAGTTCATATACAAACCTATAACTTATTGAGGAAATTGAGTTCTAGCTGCCATCGCCTGTGACGCTGAGCTCGCCATAAATTTTGGCACGAGAAAAGGGAGTACATTTGGAAACTGTGGAAGGTGCCGAAAGAGTATGACAGGTATTGGCTAGTAAGTATGATTCATAAACTGCAAACACATGGAGACAGATGGGAAACCTTGGACGATTATGCCTGATACCATGCGTTGTGCTAGTCTGTGGCATGTAAACATGTCTCTATGCTAAAATGCCAGCAGCCAACAACCACCTGACTGCAATCTTATCGCGCAATCCAGTCTCATCGGTATATAAATGACCTTTTACTGCATTAACCTGCTGAGATCCAGCAATTCATTTTTGTCCTCTGCATTGGACATTAAGCTTTGCTCATGACTCTCATACAGTACATGGCACTCTGTTAAATCCTGTATTGTCCCCGGAATAGGTTATGTGTGGGGGTGTGACCTTAGCGACTTCCTCTTCCTGTCGAATCAAAATTTTCATCAATATTGAAAAAAAGCTTTCCTTTCTTGTTTTCCCTGGACCTTGAGAGGTTAAACTGAGTGTAACAATCGCAATAGCCCATGAAATGGCAGTAAAGTGTTTAGATTGTGAAGCAGAAACGGCAATACGCTGGGTGGCCCATGCCAAACACCTCATATTTATATGTCGAGCGCCTCAGTAATGATTCAGGGGTCTTTGAACCAAGACTGTTTTAGGGTTAAGCCTTACCACAGTACAAACAACATTTGTAGAACTATGTACCCGCTTTCAAAAGACAAATCTGTTATAACTACTTCTATTTTTTCGTAAAATAGTATTCTTCCATTTTTGTAAAATAGGCTGCAAGTGTAGGTGCTACTCTATGCGTCATTCATGATAGTATTTCTAATTTACAGTAATCCACAGTAATTATTGTGACTAATAAGTCTGTTGTGGTAGTTACACAGAAAAATGCCTTTAATTATGCCTGTGTTCTTTGTGTGATGTAGTTCACTGAAGGATATCAGCTTTGGGTGTGTGTCTAACCACCTCACACGTTATTATAAAATAGACTTTGTGTTAATGATTTTGCCCAACTGTAGGCTAATGTAAGTGCTCTAAGCATGTGTAAGGTAGGCTAGGCTAGGCTATGATGTTTGTTATGCTAGGTGTACTGTATTAAAATGCATTTTTCCCTTACGATGTTTGTTTGCCTTAGGCTTATTGGAATGTAACTCCATTGTAACCTGGCGAGCAGCTGTGTTTGTTTAAAATATATTTTTCGATTTTCACACTGCCAACTTAAAAGTTGACTGAAAGACAATAAAATTCACTCCCTATTTGGCAAGCTGTAATTCCTTAAGATTGTGTCATTTTAGGAGCCCCGACCTTGAAACGAGGTCATTAATAAGTCACTGGGCATGTCTTAAGTACAAATGTAAGTGGGCCAGTTCATACCACATCTGCACATACATTTATAAATGTGTTTAACATATTGCCCCATAAAAAGTTAATTCCCTGAGCTCATAAGTAGCTAAGAAAGATTGTTGAACCATTAAAGCACTTTATCCTCGGCAAAGCCCGGAAGTGCTGAACGAAAAAAAAAAAAGAAAAAAAAAAAGCTCACAGAATCGACGGTCCACCCAGGAGAGGATGTATTCAGGGACTATGAAAAGCACCAGTATGCCAAAGTTGCGCCAGTGAAATGACCCGTGCCACTTGCTGGGGAGATAGCACTCTCTCCCCGCAGGGACGGGATGCATGTGGCTTACAGCTTCTGCAGCTTACAGCATCTAGAGATCGAAGGGCGCAAATCCCTGCTTTTCATTTTATTTTAGCTGAGAACATCAGTCGTGCAGCTCGAAGAGGCTGATATGAAAGGTGTCTCCTTCGCAACTACTGCCTGTCGGTGGGGTAACATGCTCATCACCGTGCCACAGACATTCCAGAGTGTCTCAGTCTGTGGGGTAACATGCTCATCACCGTGCCACAAACATTCCAGAGTGTCTCAGTCTGTGGGGTAACATGCTCATCACCGTGCCACAGACATTCCAGAGTGTCTCAGTCTGTGGGGTAACATGCTTATCACCGTGCCACAGACATTCCAGAGTGTCTCAGTCTGTGGGGTAACATGCTCATCACCGTGCCACAAACATTCCAGAGTGTCTCAGTCTGTGGGGTAACATGCTCATCACCGTGCCACAGACATTCCAGAGTGTCTCAGTCTGTGGGGTAACATGCTTATCACCGTGCCACAGACATTCCAGAGTGTCTCAGTCTGTGGGGTAACATGCTCATCAGTGTGCCACAAACATTCCAGAATGTCTGCGTCTGTGGGGCAACATGCTCATCACCGTACCAGAAACATTTCAGAATGTTTTAACAAGGTCATGTTGTGCCTGTGAAGATGAGAGATGGCTTTCCAATGATGTTTGAGAGATTGGATGTTAAAATGAAGCCAATTAACTGCTATCCGTAGAATCAATATTTGCCTAATTTACGCCAGTTGGTGTGTGGTGAGGGCCCGAGTTTATCTGTGAGGAGCAGACGTTTTATGACCTCATTCTTCCTGAGGACCTGCTTCCTCAGCTTCCTAATTGCTCTTTAATGAAGTGCCACAGCTTTGTTAGTGACCCTGACGGGCCGTTTGATGGTGGCGTGACTCCTTCTCAGGGAACTCGTTAGCTTCTGACACTATCAGGCAGGGGTCTTACACCTGGGCTTAATTGGGGCTTTGGGAGGGAGAGGGGCCTGAAAAGTCAGGTTTTAGTGAGAGACTTAGAGTAGGTATTAGAAAGTGAAAGTAAACAGCTGGGTAGCCTTAAGATCCATTCATCCCTCCTTCCATCTCTCCATCCATCCACCCATCCATCCTCCACAATCACTTATGCAGCTCATGGCCATGATATATCCCCAAAATATTGTCATTTTCCTTGTCCTTGTTTTTTTTAGGTGTGACAGAACTAAATTTGTTTCTCTAATTGAATAAAAACCGACTAGCAGACAACCGTGTCCCATCTCTCAGCACAGTGCCTTGTAGATACTGACAATGTAATAAATTGGATTTAGTCTTTTTTTTCTTCTTTTTAATAACAAATATGTTCCATTTAATGCTGTAAAATGTATTTCTGCCTTTAAAATTGTCTGAGGTGAATCATTCTGTATTCCACTGTAATTCTGAATGTCATGTTTTTGTATAATAATCTCAAAATTAAACGTAATGCCTGATATAAACCACGACGAATCATATTTTGGCATACTTTCATGATTTTCTTATTATTTGTACCCATTATTTTATGACTTCTCTAGGTTACACCAATTCCAGGAAATTTCGTATTGTTTTTGTTCCCAGACTGACGGCTTTGGTCAACACTGCTTTCATCTTAAGCAAATTAAATTCCATTTCAGTGAATTCCTTCAGTTTCATGCTGCTAAAGGCGCATATAAAAATTAGAGTTGCTGAAATAACAAACAGAGTTGTGTTGTAAATATAACTTAACTCTAAAATATTCATACACTCGACACACAGAATAACATGTCGATGTTTTCAGTGTTTGTTAAATGTAGTTTTAGTAATACCAACTTTATGGAACTTGAATTTTAATTATTTTTATCCTTGCATATGATGCATTCAGAATATTAATCTTTTGCGCTTGTTAAACCATCACACCACCTGTCCTGTCCTTTCATACCTGTCAGATAAAAGCAGTATCAGAAATGCTGGTATGAAGAATCCCAGTGGATAAATAGGCCTTTTCGCAGCTGATATTTTTAATGAGTTAGCAATCAATGCTTGTCAGGGGTCCCCTTCCAGATGGAGCGGGGGTTGGGTGAGGGTCCTCCAGTGACTCCCTCAAAGTCCCGATATGTCAATCCTAGTTATTATTTATTGGGAATCCTAAGACCCCTTAAAAGTGCCATTCTCAGCAGTTACAAAGAAGAATGGGCGGGAGACCTAACCAGCAGCTGGAGACTCATTTTACTCTCAAGATATTCCTGCTTCTATGACTTTGGTGTTGAGCTTAAAAAGCTGAAGTAGCTGCCAGGTTGATGGAGAAGGGATTCAGTTAAACTAATTTCCTGGAGCTCTGATACTTCTATTATAATCTTATTTTGAAGATTCGTATAGGCAAAAGAGTCCTGGTGATCGAGTCAAAACTCCCTGAACATGACGAGATACACCTGACACTTTATGCTTTAAGGTGTCTCACCACTACTCAGGATGAAATAAAGGTGAGGTCATCGCAATCAGAGTGAGCTTGTAAAGTGACTCATTGAAGTGCCTTCAACATATCACATACCTAGAGGAGGTTCTTACTTTGTTCTACCATCTTCTCACAGACACACAAGCAAACCTTCACCCGTCTTCTAACCAATTCCTCTCCTCTGGCTCCTTCAATACATTCCTTCCATATTCCCAGGGTAGTCAAAGGACAACCAGAATTTGGGGAACAAGTGAGAAAAACTGCACAACAAAGAATAAATATTTGCACTGAAGGTAATTCATGCTAATGAGTTGACTTTTGGATGCAAATGTTTTCATTACAAATACTTCAGTGTATTTTGCCATCCAGAACCCATGAAGAATATCATTAGTGCCAAAATGTTGTACGTGATGGATTTTTGTGGCTGTCCAATAGGAGGATGTGGATGATACCTCTCCACGACTCTCAAACCAACACTGGGATAGAGCAGTGAGCAGCTGAGTCTTTCACTTATCAGACAGCATTTGGTTCAGGATCCAAATTCACTGAGGCGATACTGCAAAGTTCCTATTTTTTATTTTATTTTTTTGACATGGTGCCATCTCACAGACGTTTTATCAGTCATGAGCGTTGCTGAATAATCCATGACTTTTCCTCCTCTGCCATTTCCAGAACTGTGGGCCTGTTATATGCTGCAAAATTTAAAAGTTTGGAAGTATGGAAGCTTCCTAAAGTAAGACCCTGTTTCAAAGCTTCCCAGCTATTTTACAGGATTTTTTTTATGGTATTCTGTCTGGTCTTGTTGACTTCCAGCTTGTTTAAATTGTGTGCATTTGACATGTAAACACCCAGGAACTTGGCTGGCAAACTTATAGACCCAAGTTGAAATAATATAATAAAGTCACCCCACAGTCAGGCTGAGGGGCATGATGAACGATGAGTCCTCTTATGGAGTGTGGAGGAAGGTACCACGAATTGTACAGTCAATATTAGAAACGATGCATTTTATTCGCAGCTCTGTCTGTAATGAATCATGCAGAGGTCCAGTTGTGGAGCGATCTACAGTGATTTATTTCACCAATAACAAAGACAGAATTCAAACTTAGGGTCATTAAACAGGCAAGACATCAGTAACCATACCAGGAGGGAACTCTAGCAGCATCAGAATCCAAAAATCATAGTCAAACAAGCGGGCAAAGGGTCAGAAGACACAGGTGACACTAACAAAGAGACACACAATAGGAATGGTTAGTATAGAGAACTCACAATACCTATGGGGGAGCTAGCGGATTCAAAAGATATTTAACTGATGAAGGGGCAAACGAGGCATAGGTGCACCTCAGTAATCTGGGGAGGATGATAGTCACAGGGCCCACAGCTGATTGGACAATCCGGGCACCTGGATCCCGGGAACGGACCCCCTGATACTGTCCTTCTGGGCTGAACATGCCTGTCTATTTAGAAACTGGTTCGTTTCACAGTTTCACATTTTCCTGCAGTGCTCGAGCTAAATTAAATGAAAAATCGCCGGGACACTGCTCCTGCATTCTCATGAAGGGATAGCAGGGCAGGTTCTGAGCACAGCAACTCGGCACACAGCAGGGTAAATTACTCACGCGTGGGGGGAGATCAGAAGGTCCGCGCGGAGGATGGCTCTCAGAACCTCCTCGTTAATTAAATTAATCAAGAAAGGCTGGCCTGAAGTTTCTGGCCAGGATCCTTTGATATAAGAAGATTCAAAGGGATGAACCGAAGAGAGCATCTGTCAATCTGAAGACCCGCGCACAGATCCGTACTATTCAGAGTCCAATAGAACCATCACAGAACCCTGCATTTGCATGAGGCCTGTTGGGCACAAATAGCCGCTATCTGAATATTAAATAGGCACAACGCATATTTAGAAGGTGCTGAAGCAAAGTGTTCTGCTGACCAGCTAGTTACGATCTTCCTACTGTACTAGCTAGCTTACGTCAACGGTATTCGCAACAATGAAGGGCTCATAATCTAGCAGCAACACAAGTAGGAAGGAAATTACAAACAGGAAGTCTCTAATAGTAAATCTGCCTAAGATTTTCCACCCACCAATGAAACATCTGAGGAGGATGCAGCATACGACTATAAGCTTTAGGAAAAATGCTGCTCGGTTTATTTAAACATGGCATTCACAAACCACCATAGCGTTCTGCAGTGCTTGCTCATCCACCAATTGATGCGTGCAGTTAGAACAAGACGGTGAAAGCTGACCCTTGATTCGCTGGGTGTCCATGGGTCAAGTACAATAGAAATTAAAAAAAATATATATGAAATGAATATGATGGTATTTATCGATATTAATCATGGCGGCTTTGTTTTGACGTGGAGAGATCTTGGCGACGGATTTCGACTGCATGATGAATCCACTCAGATAAGAAACAAAAGACAATGTCCTCAGAATAATGTGAACATCGGTGCTGGGAGTCAGGTATGGCGATGGAATTCTGATGAGGGAGGCGCAAAGTCGAATCAAAGGCTTTAGGCTGGAAACTGTATAAAGTCGATCTGCTTTGAAGCGATTAGCCTTGGAAGCGGGCGCCAGGCATTCCACAGCATATAATGATTTTCAGATTCATGCGGTTTATCTGTGGAGGTTCCAAACAAACCCATTTAAATATTTGGCACCTGTGTTCAGTCTTTCCTTCATAAGAGATCATACCATTTCCTGTACAAAGGATACTTGGGGACCTGAGCATACACCGCAGGAGGGGAGGAAGAAAGAATCACCATTTCTTATCAGCATTCTATGGGAAATGGTTCTTAAAAGGAAACCCAGCAAAAGTCGGCCAAATGATCCAAAAGAAATCACTGTTCCTTATGAGAATACTGAGATATAATGCTGGCAGAGCAAGTAAAATTTACCGGACCGATCTGAACTCTCTGGAGTGGATGTAAAAATCATTAAGAAAAAACTTGCTCATTTATAATATTCCCCAACTATGAGTGCCACAACCCGAGAGCCTGTGCAAATCAATGCGTCATATAAAAGAATAGATGAAGTAACGTTACACTAATAAGGCTATTAATTGTGACTAAGTAATAACACGGTAGCTGACTAGCGTAATCACTATTGGCTTGTTATTACAGTGTCCCAGTAGTGGAAATGGATGATTTCAGAAGCAACAGGAGCATTGCAGGATGCAAACTCTCATCGACATAGCTAAAATAATTACCTGCAGCGTAATGAGAAGGCTTGAAAGCCACAGTCCACTTTAACACCATACCCAAGATAAACCCGCAACACAGGGTCTAATGGGTACATTTATCCAAAGAGCTCTTCAACTCCCCAAGTTTAATTTTATTACTGTGCTTAAAGACAGCTTGACCCCACATTAAATGCACACCATTCTCACACTTTGTTAGAGGTAGTCCATGAAAGATGGGCACGGGAAAAGTGTACATGTGGTGTAGGTCTACAGGAAAAGGTCTACATGTGGTGTCGGTTTACAGGAAAAGGTCTACATGTGGTGAAGGTCTACAGGAGAAGGTCTACACGCATCCAATACATATCACACCCATGTCATGGTTTACGTTACACACTTAAACTGTGTTATGGTTTTCATTATATATCTAGGCAATATGAATTCCCATTTATTTCAGAAACTTGTTTTTTTATTTTATATAGATTTCACAAAACACACACAGGGTATGTTTGTCTGAGAAATAAATGAAACAAAATATTAGAAAGCTGAAAATAATTTTTGAAGGATGAAGCATTATTGTAAAATGAGTAGATTTGGGTCTTAGATTAATAATAAACACAATGAAGTGACCCAAACATGTGAGCTTTATGAACATCTGTGACAGATTTCCCCGCAAACTGCCCATCTGCACCACGGAGCCCAGCTTGTAACAATGATGTAATGATGCATGCTCCCACTCTGTCACTAACTCATTTTACTCTGCTGTCCCAGTAATCCCACACGGTTCTGCACGGCCGGACCTACACAAAGGGACTCTTACCGTCGTTGGAATCCCTCTGAGGAATCGCTCCCAGTTTAATCCAGACAGTCAAGTGTAGAGGCAGTGGAAGTATCCCAGGACTGAAGCTCGGAGTTGGTAACGCAGGCTATCATGCCTGCTTGTGTCTTTGCTCTGCCTTCTCCGTCTCTCTCTCTCTCTCTCGCTATCGCTTGTGTTTTACCTCCCAGTCTCCACTCGCTTCCCCCTCCCTTCCAGGAAAAGTGTGTGCTCTCGCATGGAGGCATTAAACGAGGAGAGAAGCCACAATGCGGCCTACAGTCTCCCGGAGGCTCGGGGCCAGTCAGGAGCCGGTGTTGTCTGGTTAGGTGGTCAGCCGCCTGCACCCCTAGGCACACTTCTGGCCAAACGTCCGGGCCATTCTCAACCACCCCCCCCCACCAACCCGCCACTGTTGGGATGTTCAACCAGAGGATCAGTGCAGGGTTTTGTGAGAAATCTTTGGAAGTCTTTAATCGGAGAGACAGTGCCACTTGGGAATCCACCACTTTCTAGGGCAACTTCTACAGAGATGCTGAGGTGGCTACAGCTTGAAAGCACATAAGCACATGTGTGTGTGTGTGTGTGTGTGTGTAGAGGGGTGTATTTACCACATTGTAGGGACCAAATGTTACTTGCTGTTACCTCTAAACTTGTGAGGACATTTTTCAGGTCCCCACAATATACACCTCAATTTCATAAAAATCTACAAATGTAATCAAAATAGCCAAAAGTCTTGTATTTTGTTTGGTCATCTATGGTTAAGGTTCGGGCTAGGTAGGGGTTAAGGGCGTCGTGATTGGGATTAAGGTTTTTTCTCACTGACAGAGGAATACAAACATCTGTGTGTATGTGTGTTATCAGTGAGTCTTTGTGATAGGAGGAGTATTTTCCGGGGTAATCAGACTAATAAGAAAAGCTGTTGAAGACAGAAATTATGTTTTTCATTTGAAGGCTTCTTCTATTGACATATATAAAACCTGAAGTGTGTCAGGGCTGTCATTATTCTTTGTTGACGTATGAAGTCCTTGTCAAAGGTTGACCTATTTCAGGAACCTATATATTTCTCCTCATGGCGGCTGAACTAACTTCCTTCGTTTAGAAGCCACCCGCCCCCGTCAGATGACAACTTCCAGCCACTCGCTTGCTCACTTTCCGAGAGGAAATGGCAAATGTGACCGTTTAAATGTCCGCTGTGTGCCAAAGGCTGACAGCCATCCATCTCTAAAAGGACCACTCGTATGTTCCACTGCAGACCGGGTGCTTGTTCTTAGACAGGACCAATGGCTATAGGTTAGCGTGTGAATAAATTATCCCATGCTCATGACTTCTTAGTACCTCTTTGTACACACAGTTCCGAGGTTTAGAAATATGAGTTATGCACGAGCTGCAATGAAAACATCAAACTGTCAAATAGGAAAGATATGAGGAGAATATTAATAGTCATTTTTGGCACTCTGCTTTAAACCCATGTGACACAGCAGGGGCAGCTACTTGAGCGCCCGGGGAGCAGTGCTAGGGGATGGTACCGTGCTCAGGGTACTTGTGGGTCGGGGACTGGCGAGCCTGCAATCACGTGGTTGCGTCCCTAACCACTACACCACCTGCCTGCCCAAAACCAAAAACCAAAGGTTTTTCTGTTTATTCTTAGTTTTTTTATTTTTATCCATGTGTAATGTGGACTTGATGTTAAAAAGAGTTTACACTATGTGGCGAGTTTAGCTGGGTAAAAGATAAGGCACTTAACTCATTTACTCACTCACTGACTTACTCACCCACCTACTCACTCATTCACTCACCCACCCACCCAGAGACTCACTGGACAGTCATATCACCATTTCCATCTCCATCACCATCATCATCAACATCACTATCATGACCCAAATCACCACCACACTCATCATCATCAGGAGTAAATACACAGGCACCTGTCACCTTAACCACCCATAACTCATGAAAGCACCTTATAGGCAGACACAGAGATATTCGGTGTGCATATATTAAACTATGACTGAAAAATAAATGAAAAATGTTAGCAACAAACTTCAGAGACAAAGGTGTGTCAGAGACATTTATGTAAGAAATTATTTACACGCATTCCAGTATGCAGCTCAAAATGAGTTTTCGTTATCTGTGTTACACCTGAAAATTATATTTCATCTTAGCATTTCAAGTTCGACTGTAAAAAAAACAAAACAAAAAAGACAATATGGTTTATATTGTAAATGGAAAAAAAGCAGATGGCAATATTGGATAAAGTAATTCCTGGGAGTAACCCAAAAGCTTGTGCAAACCCATTCATTTCATAAGCACTTATGTGATACTGGGTCACTGTAAATGCAGAACTTAGAGTGAGAGACGTGTCCAATAATGCAGGTGCATGATGCAGAGCCAGGACAATGTTTACAGACAGGTGAGGTGGGAGAATGCTCTGCTGAAGAGATTTAGATGCCACCCACGTCGACAGCATGTATGTCAAGGTATCAGCACTGACAACATGAGTTTAACAACATTGTCAGAATATGGATGAGCCTCCAAATAACAGTTTCTAGTTACCATGGTCTTGGGAGTGACGTTCAGTATAGGGGCTGATGCAGTAATTGAGACAGAAGGAAAAAAACTACTCTGCCTCGCAAGTTTGCCGAAGTACCATTATCTCCAGAATTGTTGGATACAAGTGAGTGCTGAATATTTTAATGCTTTTCCGTTACACGTGTCACCCTTGGTCATTACATTTTTATGCAGAAACATTTCAGTAAACAGACGCACATAGGACAGGAATGAATTACTTCAACAGATATAGCAACACATGCCATCAACACCTGTCTAGACTGCGGTCTCACCTGCCATTGTCAAGTGTCTAATACACATGTCTGCAAGTGTGTGCCTTAAACACAGGAAAAAGCCTCTCTTATAAAGGTTTGTCTAAAATCAGGGTGTTGCGGTGTCTCAGTATATATGTCACATGGTTTCTGCGCATTGACGACAATGAAAAGGTTCAACTTCATTCTGAATGGAGAAATACACTAAAATGAAAGTGTATCATTCAAGTGTGAAACCTCACGCATAAATGACGGTCTACGGTACAGGGTGCCACTTGCCTCGTGCCTTATGGGATGATGTATGCATAAATTAGTATTGGAATGAGTATTTATTATACGCTTACATCTGCTTTACACTATAAATGGTGAAAAACAAACAAAGAACATGAACAGCGATCGATTTTAATTGAAACTCTTTAAGCTAGCAATTGACATCAACATCAAAGTAAACTGAACTGCCTTAGTAACAGAAAAAAAACACTTGAACGTAAGATTAAAAAGGATAGTCTCGAAATAATTGTGCTCTCCAATGTGACTGCCTATCATCCGAGTTGGGATTCACCCCATGCTTGGCCCTGATGGCGATGTGACCTGATTAGGTGGCTGCTCGCCATGCTGCCACGCCACACGCTATCAGGACAGCCCTCACTCATCATTTCAGTTGGACATGCTCCAATTAGTGCTACCCCAAAGCACAGAGTATCCTTTTTTAGGACAGAACCCAGACTACGGCATGAAAGCTCCATCGTATGTCGATTACTGATATAACTGGCATAGCTAGGTGCTTGTTTAGTTAGTTACATAGCTATTTTAACCAAGTACAAGGTGAGCTGATTTCCTTGTAGCTTTGCCCCGCATTAAAACACTGGAATTGCATCTTTTCATCAGTAATACATTGATAAAAAGTTATAGAAAAAAGAGCGTTGAAAGATTTTCACGTTCAATAAACAGTAAGTGCTGAAATCACACACGTTTTGTAATTTCTCTCAACTTAGCCCACATTTTAGGTATTTCTTTTTAATTCCGAAACATTTATTACTTACGGAAGCGTTATTCTCCTGTTGACAGTTGTGAAGAGCTATCATAAAACCCAATAATTTCATTTTAACCAATAAGCACATTACAATAAATGCAAAATTAAAATAAAATGCAAAACTGGAGCATTTTCAAGCCAGAGTAATCTGTTAATATTCTGACAAGCATATAAATTATTCTGCTTAATGCCACATTATACAACATTAAACTTGTGAGAAGACTCCAAAGATTAGGGTTCAGGTAATGGTTTAGGCTTAGATGTCAGGGGTAAGGGTTAGAAGTTACGGGTCAGGGATATGGTTTAGGTTTAGAGGCTAGAGTTAGCGGCTAGGGCTATTGTTTAGGCTTAGAGGTTAGGGTTTAGGGTTAGCATTAGGGCTTAGGCTTATGGAACAGGCTTAGAAGTTACGGTTAAGGGTTAGAAGTTACAGGCTAGGGTTATGGTTTAGGTTTAGAGGCTAGAGTTAGTGGCTAGAGTTATTGTTTAAGCTTAGAGGTTAAGGTTTAGGGTTAGAGATAGGGCTTAGGGTTATGGAACAGGCTTAGATGTTAGGGTTTGGGGTTATGGTTTAGGCTTAGAGGTTTGGGTTAGGGGATAGTGTTAAGGTGGTTCCTTCTTCCCTTATGATGCAGGTAGAGATGCAGCTTTAACTGTGGTAATGTTAAAGATGCTGCTGCTGATGATGATGATGATGATAAAGAATCCAAACCTCATCACCTCAGCGGCGCCCAAGAGCGTCCTCAGAAACGTCACAGGTGTCATAGCTGACTGAGGGTGTCGCCTTGCCCGGTGTGGAATCAGCATGAAGGCACACCTCATTGTCAGTGTGTCAGGAGGAAATTTCTGTGAAAACTGGGAAACACTGCAAAATGGAATAATAACCCTGAGCATTACCCATAATGCATCAACGTGACAATGCAAAATGAGCGGATGGCAATGCAGAAAAGCTGTGCATTAGAATACTATACATATCAATTACTGACTATAATGACCATTCGTTAAAGAGGCCTGAGCCCGCCATCTTTGGCTTTAAAGCCCATTTAATGAAACAGAGCAGATCATCACAATGGGACTTTCTGCCCCAGGGTGCCATAATTGTTTCATAAAACAATTTTCCCTTTTCATCTTTTTTTTCCGACTAAGAGCTTAAGCCATGATGATGCACGAGTCCCAACAGAGACCCAGCATTAATAATCCCAAATCCATTTTGCTGCAGAATGAGTTGTCTTTGAGTTATTGTGAAAATTAATAATAATAAAAGAAAATCTCATAGCTTTCATCAGATGTGGATTTCGCATGACTGGCCATATCATTAAAACTATATGGATATATATAGACCTCTGTCAAAAGCCGTCATGGGGATACAGATGTGACAGATTCAGACCCACTGTGCTTATATCAAGCTTTGAGCACAAGAATAAAACAATAAACAAGGTAATATATATATATATATATATATATATATATATATATATACATATATATAAAGGAAAAATGTCTTACTGAGAGAAAATCACATTGAACATCTCAGGAGCATCCATGAAAAAGTCCTGGTAAACCACACAGATTATTGAAGGGTATTATGTTCACCGCAATTATTTTTCCTCTCACTCAATTTCATTCTAACATGGGGGTGTAAAATCACAAAAGTTTGGAAAGTGGAACTTGCCCCCCGCCCCCCCCCCCCCAC
>JAODKL010000081.1:6421121-6432216 GCA_026780765.1 Petrocephalus schoutedeni | reverse complement strand
GAAAGTGTAACCCCACCCGCCCACCCCGCGATATTTCATTCATTCATCGCCCAATAAATAGGCCTTTGCACTTAAATGATCCAGTTGTATCTCGCCCAATATCAAAATCTCTCCTACACCCATGCACGGTATCTTAATAACGCTGTTAGGCTGCTCTCAGTGGCTTAAGCCAGAGATTGCACTGTGCGCTTCTCCCTCGCTGCGTGCCGTGTTCTATAATATGATGTGCTTCGGGCCGCCGCTCAAATCCAAGGCACCCGTCTTACACCTGTCACCGGAATCTCAGCCTCATTCTACTGATCAGCTAAATCCATTTCATGGTCTATAACATCATTATTGTTTATCGTTTATTTTTATTTATTTACTCACTTGCTTACTAGATGAAAGTAACATAAATGAACAGACAAACTATTCTGAATCTATTCACACCAACAACTCTGTCCAGGATGAATGGTTGGAAGGTAGGTGGATGGATGGATGGATGGATGTATATAAACTCAAAGAGGAAAAAATATATAGAAATAAATATTTGGAGATCTTTTTTTTAATTTCCTTCTGTATGCTACTGCTTTGGATAATCACTGGCAAAGAAGTTTTTTTAATTCATTTGTTTGTTGATATTGTCAAAAATTAACATGAAAATGGTATTCGAAGTCATAGTATTGGTATCAGTATGAGTTGTAGTAATAGTTGTTAGCATTGTTAGCTGCAGAGGTGTATATCTGCACAAGATGCTTAATTTTTTCCTCCTCAGCCAGGCATTGGAAAAGTCTATGTATAAAACTGGATAGCTGTATGGATGTATATTTACTTTTTCTTAACCCAAGCCCAGTAGAAGACCAGCTTTGAGGAGCTGACAGTTATTACTGGGGGAAATAAGAGAGGGTTGTCTTTGATGTATGGCATATGGCCGTTATTCACCGTCAATCTCGTCACATCTACAGTGACGCTACTCGACTTTGGAACACCCTCCTCCTCCACCTCGCTTCCAGCGTTACGGAGGGTTTATCCGTACTGCATGCCACTGGCGATACCACACCGTCTGCCGCTGTCATTACGATGGGGAAGATGGCTTTTGGGGGCAAGTCCGTAATGACAAGGCTGATGTTTAATATCACCTGCGTTGGATAATGAGCCCTTCTGGGAGGAGGTACGACGGACTCTTACAAGGTGACTAATTTACAGGAGGAAGGTATGGAGCTTGTTAGAGAGAGGCTGCTTGTCAAGCCATCAGTGGCTCTTAACGGAGGAATAAATGCTGTGAAACTGAATGTTATCGTTTCCACATTTGATATAACATGTGGCTAGATTTGCTTATATTAGGCCATGCTTTTATCCAAAGCAACATGTTTTTTGGGAGAGCAGAGGCATAAAAAGTGGGGGGGCTAAGAGCCTTTGCTCAGGGGCCCAACATGCCTATTCTGCCAAGGAAGGGATTCAAATAAACATCGTCCCCATTGCTGGCGGGCCATTCGAAGCTGCACAACCACACACCATCCGCAAGCTCTTCACCAGGCACAAGGCACAAAGTATTTTAATCTAGTATTCCTCAATGTGCAGCACTGTCACTTACACCACCAGGGTTTGGGTTTGAATCGCACCTCCGCTGTATTTGTGTGAGGTTTCTATGTCGTCTCTTCCTCCCCCCCCACCTCCCCCCCATGTTGCGCGGGTGTGCAGTTTCGCAGGTGTCAATGATGCTTGGCAGTAATGCGATTTACTGCCACGCCGGAGCGGCGGATCCAGCACTGGTGATGCAGCGACCGATAAGCCGCGCATAAGCGGCGCGCGGGATCTCGTCCCCTCCACCGCCAGCCAGCCAGCTTAGTTCTTTATTTATCTCGGGGTGATCGATGGTCTCCCACCCAGACACATGTGATGCGTGATGAAAGTGGGGCTCATTATAAAATGATGGATATCAGCTCCCGAGGTAGATCTCCCATTGTAGTTCTGCAGTAAAGCCATGGATCACACCGAGGCCTTTATGACTCAATATGCAGCGTATTTAACTTCACCTGTGACCAGTGTCCAAAAGGGGGGCTCATTATTAAGCCACATAAGGTAATTATATTGTCTTCTGCTATAAATATGCAGACAAGCACAACGGACATCATCTGTACAATATTGCACTTAGAGGTTATATGGAATCACAAGCAGAGGTACAATTCCCCCACAGGTTTGCTGGCTCCCTGCTGGCCACAAACATTGACAACACTGGGTGTTGCTCAGGGATCCATTGGTGATAGACAGGATTTGAACCGGTGACCTCTAGTGCTATAACTGGAGCCTCATACCACTATGGCACTGCCATCCCTAATGATAACCCGCATTGTGAAATGTGAAATATGCTACAGTAATTATTATTATTACCTCTTCGACTTATAAAATACATTTTGTTCTTTGTGCTAAAAGCTCCAGTTTCCCATAATATTTTAAATGTATTTAAAACGTTTATGCTTATGGGGGCACCCTGTAAGGCAATCAATAGCTTAGCCCTCCCATATTTCTTTTGATTCAAACCATAGGTCCATATTACAGATTTCTCGCGCTGAAATCCACTGACACCGGACACTGTGCTGCTCAGTGGATTTTTAATCATTAGCTTGAGTCTCTGGATGAAGAAATAATGCGACGCCCGCCCCCGCCCCCGCCCCCCCAGACTCAATCCGATGTGTCCCCGGATCTCAGCTAAGGCATTGCCCCCCCGAACGACTCCGAACATCGCGGCTGCCATTCTCGGCTCCATCGCCACACTGCGAGCCTGGCAGTCTGTTAAACTAACGACTGTGGAGAGGGAGGCGAGCCGGTCGACGACTTCGAAGCACGACGCTGCGCCGCAAAATTCCAGGGGTGAGCCTTTGATTTCTGTTGCCAAGGCAACAGTGCCAGGCCAAAAAACAAAAAAAAAAAAAAATCAAGCGCAAAGAAAAGAAAAGAAAAAAAAACTGGAAGTACCTTCAAATTAGCTGCCAGAAGCTCATGTACAATAAAGTATTTTAAATCCAGGCGCAGGTCTGGACAGCTACAGCCTAAGTGGAAATGTTTTTTTTTTTTATTGTCGCAGAAAATAAAAAAATAAATAAGGAGATGATTGCTTAGGTGTACGGATGCTACTAAATTTACCCACTAAGCATTACCACAGGGAAAAAGCAGGCATGTCGATAAATAGTGTCAGACAGCCGTATTCTCTGAAGTGCCGGTGTGAGGCTGTTATTCTGAATCTCGGCAGTTTCTTTCGGAGTATTTCATTAGTAATAGGCTCGTTAACGATTATTTTCGGTGGCCCCTACCTGATGATTAGCTGGAGTCAGGTGGGCGCCGTCATGGCGGGCTCATTAACGCGGGATCCGTGCGGAGTGCTTTTCCCCCCGCGCTGACCCACTTACTCGTAGCTTTGAAATCAGGGCAGCCCGAGCGCGGCGGAGCTGACAGGGTTCTCCGGAAAGGCGCTGCGTGGCATGGACAGCTGAAAGCCGAGGAAGCAGTGCTCCTAATCGCCTCCTCCACTGAAGCAGCACAGATTGTCCCCTTCCCAAAGGTAAAAAACAAAACACAAAACTATTGTGTGTTAGTGGACATTTTTTCCTGTCCGACAGGAGAAGGACGAGCTATATTACTTTTATTTACAACGTCTCCGCTTGTCTTATAACAAGATCCGCTGGGTTTTCCATCCCATTCTGCCCTATAGCGGGCCCTGTGTCCACTAGCATTTCTCACATAATGATTTCAGATGCTCCAAAGTGTGAAGGCGTCTCTGTTAGCATAGCACTGCTCACAAGCAAAGTATTTTCCAATTGTTCCTTTATTATAATATACACAGTAGGTGGCCACATTATCAGGTCCTTTAACGGGTGTGTTATTTGGCATTTCCAAATACATGAGAAGGGTCCTACCTAATAAAATTACCACTGAGTGTCAATGCTATTTAACAGGTGATTTCTTATGAACTGTCTGTTATTTCTATAACAAGGGTTTCCAACAGGTAACACACACAAAACGCGGCTTGCCATACCGTCCATCAATAACCCTAAATATATAAATGAAAAAATATGCAATGTTTGCATTTGTGCACTAAGTATCGTGCATTCACTCACATCGTCATTTAGTCAATTCAGATGTCTAAAAATTTCTCAAATTGTGACTTCTCAAATGCACAAAAATTGCTAACAAAAAAACCACACTGCACAATTTACGTTAACCATTAAGGGTGGGTGAAATATTTTTTTTTAGCTAAATGTAAGTGAACAAAGAAAGTCAATTTAACCCAGACTACCTTAAATCCAACAATCTAAGCAAGACATCCTACTTTGTGGAACACTCCCCGGAACTGGTGAATGAGAGAGTGAACGAGAGACTCTTGGTCTTTGTTCACTGTAGCCACATATCTTTAGTTTCCAGTTAATCATATGTTTGCTTACGGCAGTGTTTCTCAAACCAGTCCTCTGGGACCCTCAGATGGTCCATGTTTTTTTACCCTCGACCAATTCCCTGGGAGTTGGGAGGGAGCAAAAACGTGGACTGTCTGGTGGTCCCCGAGGACTGGTTTGAGAAACACTGGCTTACAGCACGCCCTTACATTCCACGCTGGCTCTCACTGGCCATAGTTGAGAAGGAAAGCAGCTTTCAAGTCACTTGACTGCGGACAAGTGGAAGAATGCAACGAATGAATCTGTGCAGGAAAATCAACATGAGCGTAACGAATCGTCCACAGACATCACGCCGTTATTAACCATGTTGGCAGACTGGGCATGTTTACACGTTGTACTAAATTTGATTGGATTATGCGGTTAAAAAATGTGTTTGGATATGTCTTAATATCTAATATTTCCAATTTGGGAACTCTGGTTGTTAGCTGTTTAGCCACAGTCATACAACGGCCATAAAAAGTTTTTCTTGTCTTTTAGTTAATCACTACAAAAGCTAAGAATGGCCAAGGAATATCATTATTTTTCTCACCATTTTCTTACAGAATTATTATTGAGAGATTGCGAGAAAATGAAGGTTGTTTTCTCCTGGCAACGGAATAATTATTTAGAGAAAACGATCGTTGTTTTCTCATGATAATGGAATAATTTTCTCTGAATAATGACAAGGAGAAATATAATCTAGCATGGGTATCAGACAAGTGTGGGAAGAGGACAAAGATGGCATTAATTTTCACTACACACTACTCATACTACACACGGCGGTTGCACACACACCACTATTTCTAACAGTTAACTTTAACACTATATGTGACATTAATGCACGGCACAATAACCACACAATGCATGTGTCACACCCTGCTCACCCCATCCATCTGATCCTCTCGTCTTCCCCCTGCCACGCCTGATGCTTATTAGTCTTACCTCTTGTTCCTGCCCACATGGTAACGATTCACAGCTGCCTTTCATTTGCCCCTTCGTTAGTCTAGTATTTAAGTACTTCTCAGTCCTTTACACCCCAGGTCTGCCATTGTTATTTGTTTGTGCTTGTTTTCTCATGCTGTGTTTCAATAAAACCCCCTGCTTGGGTTTTGCCTGCACCACAGCCTGCCTTCAGGTTTGGCCTTCCCTTCCAGGCGTGACAAGTACAGCCAAGTTCCTCCACACCAAACTCACTCATTCATGTCTTTATAGACTGTGCTTTGTGCACTGGTATGCACAAACTGCTCCCACGAAGCAAGAAATTGTCCAAAATCGCTTTGTATGCTAAAGCATTAAGAGTTCCTTTCACTTGAACTAAGGGGCCAAGCCCAACCCCTGAAAAATAACCCCGCACCATAATCCCCCCTCCACCAAACTTTACACTGACTTGCAGTCAGGCAAGTACCGTTCTCTTGCAACCACCAAACTCATCCATCGGATTGCTAGACGGAGAAGCGTGAATTAGTCACTCCAGAAGACACATCTCCATTGCTCTAGAGTCCAGTGGCGATGTGCTTTACACCACTGCATCTGATGCTTTGAATTCTGAGATGAGTGTGTGTTTTTTTTCTACTCTAGATGGCAGAAACGTGCTTCCATAAGATGCCAATCATGGGGTAGCTGATGACGTATTTCCGTCGGTTTTGTTTTTGTGTATCCTCTTTTTGTTTTAGTGTATTTTTTTTTGTTTTTGTCTATCCTCTTTTTGTTTTCGTGTATTTTCTTTTTGTTTTCGTGTAACCACTTTTTTTTTTATGTATCTTCTTTTTGTGCATTTGTGTTTTGCACCTCAGTGCCACTGTAGCTCAGCCATGGAAACCCATTCCATGAAGCTTTCTACGCACTGTTCTTGAGCTAATCTGAAGGCTGCACGAAATTTCAAGGTCTGTAGCTATTGACACTGCAGAAAGTTGGTGACTACTGCACACTGTGGATAACATAAATCAGTACACATGACATTACAACACAACAGCAACACAACAGCAACACAACAGACGCTAAGAACACACAGCTACTTACACCATTTACATTTGACGGTAGTCCAGCACGCTACCTGATGGGTACCTCCAGCGTTACAATATACTGTAAATGAACCTTCACGTCCACATTCCTATCAAAAGAAATTGAATCCTTGGGGGTTATTTCACTAAGTGAAATTTGCTATGCTTAAACTGTTGCTTAAACATCTTGATCCTTGGTGGATGGCAGGCAGTGATGATGGTGGCAACAGAAAATGTTATGTAGAAAGTGTGTTCAGTGATAAATGTTCAGTGTTGAACACTTCACTTTTCTTAGGTAGCTCTTGGAAAATCCCGATCCTACGGAAGAGGACTTCATTCAGAGCTTGAAATTCATTTCTCCCGATGGTGGAGAATTCCCCCCTTACTGTACGTGTGGCACATGGGGGCGGGGGGTTTTTGATCTTTGGTGGATGAAATAAAAAAAAATGTGCAAATTACCAATGGCATTTTCAGTGGAATCCACTTCCCTCTGTCTTGTGACAAGCACTGTTTGCGAGTCTAATTACAAGTTTTGTTTTCCTGAGATAACAACTTCTGTTATTTTCCGATCTCGATAAAATAACTTGTGGTTCCGAGAAAACAACTTTGGGTATATTGAGGTCAGGAGAAAAGTCGTAATCTCAACATAACAAGACTGAAAAAATAATGATGGCTACCCTTCCGGAAGAGGAACAATTTAGCAAATAAATGGAAAGCAAAGTTCTATTTTTGCTGATGTGAAAAATGGTACGATCCATGACTCATAACCATGATACAAGCTGAACCATGAGTTTTGTGATCCATTGCACTCCTAACACAAATGCGCATGTATGAAAATGACGTACAGTAAATTAGCTCCTAGTCATTGTCAAGTGCATGCCATTAGACTTGCAAAAGAAGAAGAAGGAGCTTAGGTGTCAGCTTCATGACTGAGTGAAGCCAATTTCTTTGTATCGATTTCAAATCTTGCTGAATGGTGTCATGACGCCTTCTTTCAATCTCTTCTGCCATCCTTTTCCTCACTCTCCATCGACCTCTGGTACAGTATTTCCCTTACTATAAATGTCAGTCTTTACAGCATTTACCAATTAAATGGCATTAGCTGGGATTCGCCAGCAGGGCTGTGGTTAATTATGTTAGTCACCTCCCATGATGCCTTGTCCCGCACTGAAGGTTGCAGCAGATGTTCCTCTACCACTGAACATGGTCGCCAGCAGCTGGACTGATCTGTTTACCTCCCTATGGTTACCTGCCCCCCCCCCCCCAAATAAAATCCGCTTTATTCAGCAAAAATGCTTCCATAAATGTCATTGTAAGACGGGGGTGGAGGGGAGTGGGGACAGGTGACAAGCTCTTTGTTTCCACGCTGCAGTTTTGCTAAGGTTAAAAAAAACTCCCCTACTTTCCATCTCAACACTGACAGGCCAGACCACATGTTCCACTGTCATGGCCCAAGGGGTCATTTTGCTGTTTATGGGGCATCACTCAAACAACCCTTCCCCTAAGTGTAATAACTGTTTGTAACCAACAGAGGGCCCAAACCTCAGGGGCCCCGCATGTGGTTTGAGCGGTTGTAAACAGCCCCGCCACTGTGTAGACCCCCTGCCCGCATGAGCCGTCCTTTTCCCGGAATCCAAGGTGACGGTCCTCTGTGTCCCTTTCTCTCCTGTGGGTTGTTAAACTTCCAGACCCAAATAAAATTCCACTTCCCTCCTCCCAACCTGGTGTCACCGGGGCCTGACTTACGGTAATTATTTGTGATAAATGTATATACATCTGCCTGCTCTTTGAGTGCAAGTCTGTGCTTCTGCATTTTGACATCATCATTATTTTGTTCTCTGGGCTGGCTACCCCCCCCGCGACCCTGTCTCGGCAGGAAGACGGATGGATTATTTTCTTTCTATTTCACTGGTTTCCTTTATTTGCTTTGCGAGCTTATTGGAGGCCTAGCTCTCTGGGAAGGCCCGCATCGCTCTAACCACAACTCTCCCTCCCCCTCTGTGCTTGTCACTGATTACATTAGCGCACCTATCAGCCCAACATCTGACACCCACCCCCACCCCCCTGTAAACACACCTCTGCTGTGTTCCTCCTTAAATTGGCCCTTTTTCGCATTCAAGGATGCATCTAATTCGACCGTATTCCCTAATTTTTTCTTTCCACCTCTCCTCTCCAGTCGCCGGCACAGCAATGTGTCACGCTTACACCGTGGCTTAGAAATACGAAGGCAGATCCTTTCGGCAGCAGCTTTGAGGGCCTAAATAATGACACTGCAGTACTTTGCTCCCACACAGAGGAAGCCTCCGGCTAGGGAGCTTGAACTGGTCCTGCTGGGTTTGTTCTGCCTTTATTGAATGGAGTCGCAGTGTCAAGCTCTCACGGGCACCTTGACTAACTCAATGTGTAACTCAAAATTTAGTTATAAATATAAATATCACTTTTTATTTCTCTACCTGCAGACAAAAATAGGATTTTGTGGAGGACTGAGGGCGTAGGATGTGTATCCAAAGAGATTTGCACAAGAAAATTGCTGTTTTTAAGATTTCATTTTCAAAATTACATTTTTTTTCTTTCTTTCAATGCTTGGAGTCCTTTACCTAAAAGAAAGTTACAGCCTCTCTGTCATGTCCTAAAGTGAAGACATGGCCCAAGGCAGGCTGTAGTACAGGCAAAACCCAAATGGGACTTTATTGAGGCTCAACACTGATTTACAGGCGCTGGCAGGTAACAATGACAGAACTGGGGAGCACAGGACTGGGAAGCACTTAAATACTAGACTAACAAAGGGGCAAATGAGAGGCAGCTGTGAATGGTTACCATGAGGGCAGGAACAAGAAGTAAGACCAAATGAGCATGAGCAAGCCCCACCAGGGGAAAGACAGGAGAATCACGTAGACAGGGTGATCAGGGTGTGACACTTTCTTCCTAGTAATATTGTTTTTTTTTTTTATTTGTAAAATGAATTTGGCAAAGTGTTGGGTCACAGAGCCAACTTAGAGTGGTGCTTACAACAGGGGCCTCGCTCACGTGTTCGTCTTGGAGCTACATCCCCAGGGGTCTGCAGTCACTGGTCATACTGTCTCCATAGAAACGTGCGAGCTGTAACTTCAGTGTAGGGTCTGTCTGCCTCCAGCCAGCTGGCTAAGTGCCGCACCGACTCGTATGCGTGGCTGATAACCATCTCTGACGATTCAGATTCCACAGCAGAGGTCTAGCTGAGACACCGATCTTTCACATGGTTTCCCAATATTAAAGTGCATCTTTAAGAGATGTTTAGGTTTCTTTAAGAGATGATCCTCAGGTTTGGGTTGGACAGTGTGCTTGTCTTTGAGAAACACTGCAAAACTGAATTAATTCAGTTATATATTTATATCACTAAAATAACTCTTATTGACAAATCACTTACTTATGAGCTATTGAATAATCATTTTGATGATTAAATTTAATAATTATTAAACCTCATTCTATTATGCACTCATGATTCAGTTTCTCCTTATCTAATACATGGTATAATATTTGTGACATTTATATACTACACACCCAATGCCCAATTCCATACCAGATATTAAAGGCACACAGAGGCCCTTTGGTATGTGCAGATAGGGAGACCAGGAACATACTCAGAATGTGATTCGGAAATGAAATGCTAATGAAATATGTTCTGTTAATGCCTGCCGGATGTTCATGCCGTCCTTTCGGGTACTGGTTTCTTCAGCTGCATGCCGGGCTCCACGCTGAGCCACCCTGGCAGCCTCATGCGGCCGTCTCGTTCCCATGGGCTTTCCCGGGAACACTCGGATGTGCCGGTTTTTATCCAAGCAGTCTGCGGGACATCTGCTGAGCTGGAAATGGGCTTAAGTCTTCCTCTCTGCGGGCTCGGCGAAGCTCACAGTATCACAGGGAAATCATATCCAACAATGAACGGTGAATGTATCCAAATGCCAAGTTACTATGGTAATGTTCATATTTACGTATGTAGGTACATCAACAGGATACCGTCCTGAGCTCTCCTACAAGCTGGCAATGTCTAAAGACCCCCCTTGACCTTGTACCAGAGTGGATGGATGGAAGGATGGATGAATGGATGGATGGATGGACAGTAATTGGTAAAACAATCATTGATGCAGACAAACGTGGTCACTGCAAGCTTATTCATTTTGCACCACTTTCAGACTGGAAGCTTTGTCACAATTTTATGCATCTTTGTTCCAGAGGAGTGCGAATATCGATTTGTCCATCCATCCATTCATCCATCCATCCATCCATCCATCTATCTATCTCCCATAATTGCCTATCCAGTATCCATCTTTAGTTTGCCGATTCTGGGGGGTGTCACAGTGGCAGCCGGTCTGCTAGCAGAGGTCAGACCCCCCCCCTTCATAGAAACAGGTTCCAGCTCCTCCAAATGGGTACCCAGGTGCTCCCAGGCCAGCTGGTTCTCGGTCCGTCTGCCCACCAACTCAATGTTCCTAGGACAGCTCCAGTTGAACCCCGCCTAAGGAGAGGGTCCTTGCGCGCCCTTTTTAAAATAAGTAATATCAGAATGTGGTTTTAACAATAAAACGCATACCTTGTAATAATAATGAAATAAGAAGATCTGTAGTATGAAACTACCTCGGGGACCAGGGTTCGAATCCGGCCCAGTTCCATGTGTGTGGAGTTTGCATGTTCTCCCCGTGCCGTTGTGGG
>JAODKL010000081.1:6385671-6412373 GCA_026780765.1 Petrocephalus schoutedeni | reverse complement strand
TCAGTAAAATCCATAAGCGCTTATCTCGCACCTGCATTCTGTACATATACACGCAGGCAGATCCTGCCTACACGCTTCAGCACACAGCCTTCACTCCACGTACCGATGGCTTCCTGCGATTCAATTTGCCCAAGCTTGCACCCATGCAGAAAGACGGGTCGCGTGCACTAACTGACACATGTGTATTCCTCCCCAGTTCTGCCCTCTGCGGTCCTTTCATGTGGCACAGACATGTTTGCATAGGAGTATAATGAGCCTGTGGCTTTCATGCCTACTGACAGTCGCTAAGATGTGGTGTAGTACAACGATGTCCATCTGTGTTAGCACACGTGGCACATCCTCTGCCTCTGATCTGGGATCAGCCCTCAAGCAGAGGATAGGCCATGGGCCAGTCTGCCATCTGTTCACAAATCAGTTGTAAGTCCCTCAGCAAACAGCCCAGATAACTATCAGGATGTTTTAGCTGTTGTTTTGCCCCCGTTCTGCCACTCCAATGACACCCCCTAACCTCCTAACCATAACCCCCACCACAGCGGTCAAGAAGCGCCCAGTGTTAGCGCAGGATGCCTGTCTGACCAGCAGGTGGCAGCACACTCAGTCTAATATGCGTCTTCTTTGTTTTGGATGAATTGCGGGGCATATGTTCCACATCTTGGCTGCCGTACCAGTTGTTACAGTGATACCCAAATAAAAAATCTTCAAAAAACTATTTTGGCGCCTAATGAAGCTTCTTAGTGAAGCTTCTTAACGTCGTGTATGGTCGATGTTCTCTAACATCCGGATATACAGTAGATCGAATTTGGGGGGAGTATGATGTATGGTCTCCAAGCTGTCTGCTAATTTGACCAAGAAAAATTATCCATTCAGCGCAGGGCCGCATAGCAGCAGAGGTTGCCGTGACGATCGTTGTCATGCGGTGAAACCGCATCGCTAATTGAAAGGCTCTGCCTTTATAATCGCGTGGGGTTACCAGGGGTTTCGGCCTGATTTATTCCCAAAGTGTTGCCTTCCCCGTACTCATTATTATGTACCTGCCATATATGCTGTAGGCCCAGTGGCATCCATAAAGGGAAATACTCTCTTTTTTCATTCATTCATTCAGGTTTTCAATAAACCGAAGCCAGAAAGATCTGACGTAATTCCTACGTGATGTACAAATGAATTGGGAAAGAATATTAAATGTCTTGGTGGCCAGTGGCAAGTCTCACCTTGGTCTGTGTATGTATGCATATGTGTGTGTGCCTAGTGAGCTCAGTCCTCAGCACTCACGACTTCATTTGATGAAAATCTGTGAATGCAATCAAAATAGTAAAAATGCCAAAAGTCTTGTATTTTATTTGGTTACTTATGGTTAAGGTTTTGACTAGGTAGGGGTTAAAGGTGTCATGATTGGGATTAGGGTTTTCCCCATAAAAGTGAATGGACAGTCCTTACTAAGATAGGAATACAAACATGTGCGCGTACAAGCTTTGATAAACTTGTGAGGATCAAAGGATCTCAGAAGTATAGCAAATCCTCAAAAAACATGACCAGTGAGGTAATTTCTTCGGTCCTCACTACATCAGACATCCTTGCATAAAAATCTGTGAATGCAATCAAGAAAGTAAAAATTCCAGAAGTCTTTGGGTTGGTTACTTATGGTTAAGGTTAGGGCTGGTTAGGGGTTAAGGGTGTTGTGATTGGAATTAGGGTTTTAACCATGGAAATGAATGGACAGTCCTCACTAAGTCATTAAGTAGTGTGTGTGTGTGTGTGCATCCAGCCCTAAACCACAGCTGATCTCTGAAGGTCTTCCTATATAAGCAGATAATAAAGATTGATATGCACATAATAATAGTACAATTACAGACCATCTGGCAGAGCTCCCATTGGACGATGCTTGCAAGCGCACCAGCAAAGCAGCTTTCCCATTGGACAATACCAGTAGGTGGAATGGGGAAAGAGACATCCACGTTGGACAAAGAGTAAAGCAGCTTCAATACTGAGCTGCACTGGAGCACTGAGCAGCATTGCTCGCGGTTCCGTATTATTGCTGTCTGATGCATGCCATGTATGACAATTGTGACTTTCAGATATCTTGTGTAAATGGTGGCCTAGTGGTATGAGGCTCTGGTTATAAACCGAAAGGTTGCTGGTTCAAATCCTGTCTGCTCCCAATGGGTTCCTGAACAAGACCCTTAACCCCAAGTTGCTCCAGGGAGATTGTAATTGGGTAATGTAAGTCACTCCGGATAAGGGTGTCAGCTAAATACTGTCAATGTTATACACACAGTTTATTTTGTCTAGTGATCTAAGTGACCAATGAAAAGATGTTTTATGAAGTCATCTATTTAACTAGTATTTATATTTGTGCTAGTTAACATATTCATGATAGTCTGGTGCTTTGATTGAATTACTTTTCATCACAAATTTTTACAACTTAACATTGGTAGCTGGATAGCTAGCTAACATTGTTAATTGTGAATGTAAAGCGCGATTAGTTTGCATCATGTTGATATATTTGCCTCGCTGATAACGATCCACAAAAAGTCCATTTAAGACATTAAACCATGTCCTGACAGTTGTGTAAAGGTAGGTTTCTATTTTTGGCTTTAAGGTGTCTCGGTACATTGTTTTAGGTATAATTCATAAAGTCATTTCTTAGAAAATTCATTTTTTTTCATGCTAAAATAATTTTGGAGATAGGTGTTTTTAATTGGACAGTGACGATATATTCCTCTTTAAAACGGTATCCATGTAGCAGCTTGTTGGGGAAATCAGGCTTCTGACAGCCACAAGTGCGCAGTTCTGAGAGCGGCTAAGGACCTTTCCAGCTGTTATATTTTCGCTTTAAGTACAAGCTGTATTCAGGGCTCATCTGCATGCAGTCTGCAGCTTCACTTCACCCACCTGTCTTCCTGTTGTTCCTCTGCTTCATCGCTTCATTGCCGTGAAGATGTCACGTGACTTGGGCCTGTTTACTTCATGAGCCTGTTTCCACTTGAGTGCGGGTAATAAGTACATACCTTCCTCGATTTACTGGCATCCGCTATGCCCTGTGCGTGTGGACTTTCCAGCCTGACTCACTCATCTTTGTCCAGTTGCACAAAGGTGCGTTCTTTTCTTTAATGTGGACAAAAACATTTCTTACCCAGCCTACCCAGAAGCACAGGATCGAGTGATGATGAAGGCACAAGGTCACTTGCGAGACCATTTAGTTAAAAGTGACTTTCCTTTGGTGCGAAGATTCTAAGACTTAGGTAAAGATTATATGAGATTGTATGGCATTTAAGATAAGAATATTGCATCTGGTCTGCAACTGCGTCCCTGTTACTTTTGTGATAAGCTCTCGGGTGACTTTCCTCTGTCCTGTGCTGAGCTCA
Organism: Petrocephalus schoutedeni; assembly: GCA_026780765.1. Classification (NCBI taxonomy): domain Eukaryota; kingdom Metazoa; phylum Chordata; class Actinopteri; order Osteoglossiformes; family Mormyridae; genus Petrocephalus; species Petrocephalus schoutedeni. Next base: position 6,409,011 of record JAODKL010000081.1, on the reverse strand, counting down.
TAGCACCTCCTACTCTGCATCCTCACCACTGAAAGTGAAATCTGTTTTCTATTCATTGCACATTCCCTCCATCTATCCATTCTACCGATTGTGCCCCATTTGCTCATTTGTGCAATCTTCCCAGCTAATCACGTATGTGTATTTATTTGTTTATGTGTGTGTGTGTCCACAGCAGTAATGTTAACTACCACTCAGACCACAATAGATTTGAGGGCCCCCTGCTGGCCAAAAACCATCATTACACTAGTGGGGGCAGAGGGCCCCACAGTGACATTTTGAGTGGTGGGGGTCCCAGAAATAACAAACCTGCACCTGTATATCCATGTCTACATTGCAAATATATCACATGTTTACACAGTATGTCTTGCAAATTTCTATTCTGTTCATTGTTTTTTTTTGCACCATGACCAGTGAGGATAAAATTTCATTTCATTCAATGTGTGACCCGTGTAGCGTGGACCCAAGACGACATACGGAAAAGGTTTCATTTGAGCTTATTAGTGGTACTACGGATACCAAATTATACGCTAAGATATTAATGTGAAATTAAGGCAAACGTAGAAATACGGGCATTTTGAACTTTGCCTGCCTTCTTCAATATTAGAAGCAAAGACTTTTATGGTTAATATTACGCTGGGTGGAATATGGCATTTTAAAGGTCTATAAGTTCAGCCCGGGCTCAGTCATTAAGGGAAACAATCGACATTTCTATAGATCGCCGTGCTTTCCTTTCTTTACCTTCAGCAGCCTTCAAATAAAAATGGCAATAGTATTTCTTAGTGTGAGACCTTCAGAGTGATGACGGAATTTGCGAGCGGCCGCTATAAGTAGTGGACTCGTGTTTTCGTGTGGCATTGTGCTGGAGGCTATATTGAACGTGAATCGGAGAGCCGGTCCGAGAGGTTCTGAGAAATGCACATTGGGGGTTATTAGAGGATAAGCCGGGTAAGAGAGCCGGTGATGCTCGGTCCACTTTGGGCCCAGGCTGATGAAATGCCCGTCTATTGATCCGTCAGGAAATGTCTAAATAGGGAGAAGAAAGGCAGATGGAGAAATGAAAAAGTCCAAATAGATCTCAGGAAAGACAAGCAAGAACCCGTCTGAGCACGAGGCACGGGGCCTGTGCGGATATCTGCCCCCGAAAGAGCTGCAGTTTTCTAAAGTTCATCCTTTTAATGTATGGAGTTGGACGCCTCATAACTCTTTGTGATTCATGTAAGCAGTTGGGGCGCCTTCCTGTTTTCTCATGGGTTAGCGATGCACCTTTCGCTTAGCATGCTAAGTGAGAAATGTGCCTGTAAAACCTGTAAAAGAGCCGGCCGGCACCTACTGAAGAATATAGAAACATACGGGAATGTGCCGTGAAGATTTCACCAGAATGGCGCATTTTGAGAGAACAGCTATGTAAGTAATGAATTCACTCCAAATAAATGTTATTTCAGATTAACTCTAAATAAAAAATGGTTGTAGGCATTGTTTTTTTTAATAAAAATATGCAAAAATATATAGAAAAGTGTATTTTGGCATCCACACAACATAAAATCAATGTACAGGAAATTATTCTAGACAGATTTGTATTACATTTTTACACAATCAAGAAAATATTCCACAGTTTGACACAGATTTTTACCAAATAACACATGGAGAGAAAAAAAAAAGATAAATACTTAAATAGGCCTTTCAGTATAACACATTTTTACAGGTATCTAGCTATTTTAAATACAGTTTAAAGTACAAGCTTGTTTTTCTTTAAATATTCACAGTATTCAAGAATACCTTACTTCATACCTCATCATTACAAAACACACTGCTTACACAGTTATTCACAAAAAGAGTCATAACCAATTACAAAATAGGTTAAAAAAAAAACCAGAGGATGTAAAAGGCCATTCATATTTTTTTTAATTTGTTTGTTTTAATTCATATTCCAATTTTCGTGTGTTCTCCTTTTCATGTAACCAGAAGATGGCGCCAGAGAGCTCGGGACTAAACATCTTTTCCTGTGTTCTTCCCGATGTACATGTCAGCCAGTTTCTTGAACTGGGGTCCCCAGTTACTGAGGTAGTCATACTCATGGTCAGCGTCTGTTGCCGCAGACTCCAGTGAGCTCAGTGACTCTGCGATGGACCCGCTGCCCTCATACGCGTATGTGGCGAGCGAGTCGTAAGGGGGGGCAGTCGGGTCCGAGTCGTTCTCCTGTAGCCGGCTGTTAATAAAGTCTCGGACGTCTGGGTTCTCTTCTATGATCGAAGTCCGACGGAGGGGGAACAGGACCTCCGGAATGATATCCCGGCGAAGGCTCGTGGTGTCCATCACCTCCGGGTTGCGGAGTGTGCCGATGTCGAAGGCCTGCGTGTCCTCCTCGCCGCCGCCCTCGTCGTTGTAGCTCACGATGTTGTCCCTCACGTCCTCCTTGGAGAATATCAGCGGCTCCTTCTTCCTCTGTCGCCTCAGGGCAGCAAATAGAACCACTATCACTGGAGAGAAATCAAATAGAAGAGCACATTTGAGATCATCTATCGCGGCTTTAAGAGGCTCTTAACTCCATCAGGGGAAGACAGCAAATGGTCTCTGAGCATCGTTTCATATCAAAGTCTTAGCAGAAGGACCCTTTATTAATAATTCCAGTTGTGATACCATAGTTAAGTTTTTTCACACTTTTGTAAAATTCGATATTTCTGATGCTGGATCCTCTCTGATCTTCAACCCCGACTGGTTCTTAGGTAAAAGATAACCTTTTTGAACAAAGGAAGCTGATCCTTCATAAATGCATTTGGTAAGGAGAGTGCGGCAGGACCCAAATGGCCCGCACATTCAATAAACTGTTCAGCTTCTTCAGCAAACAAAGACTTTCAATGGCTATCGATCAACATCTCTGGGGTTCTGGTGCAATCTGGGCCCACTGCTCCGCAGAGAAGTGCTTCAAAATCGGTGACATTTGTCAGTTTGGGATTGCAAGCCGCTCATTTCCGGGATTTCCATGACATCTCAATGAGGCTGTTTTTTTTCCCCGCCATTACAACATTGACTTTCTAGTGGGCGGACGGTGTGGCTGTGCTTTACCTTCGATAATTCCTATGTAGGGGGCAAGTTTGTTGTTTCTGTGGCCCATTTCCTTTTGGACCTCTGCCCCGCACCAGTGAAGTGATTTTTTTTGGGGAAGATGGTGGCGCAGGAGGTAGCGCTATCATTCGGCAACTGGAGGGTTGCAGGTTTGAGCCCTGGTTCCTCCTGACCCCATCAAAGTGTCCTTGAGCAAAACACTGAACCCCAAATTGCTCCCGGTGCGTAGGTTGGCGCCTTGCATGGCAGCCTCCACCACCGGTGTGTGAATGTCAGTGTGGATGGGTGAATGTGAGGCATAATTGTAAAGCGCTTTGGTGAAAAGCGCTATATAATTGCAGTCCATTTACCATTTTTGGCCAACAGGTGCCCCCATAACCTCGTAAATGAGTTGTGTTAAACACTGTGGTTGTTCCTATGGTCATAGCACTTTGCTAACCATTCCTCTGCCAACATTACACGTATGAGGAATGCCCTGCTCGGACACAGAATATGGCTCTTGCCAGACAAAGACTTCCACTTTTGATTCCCCTGTACTTGGAAAATAGGTCCAGATTGATAATCCGACAGATGGTTTTGGGAAACGTTGAGATGAACTGCTTACTGATTTCATGACGCTCACCTCAGCCAAGCAAGGGGAGTGCCGGGCTTCCCTGGAGGATTCTTTGTGAAGACTATATGCTCTTCGGGTTATGGGACAAGCACGCCTCAGAATATTCACTACTGTGCAATTTTTTATTTTTTCATCTAGATGATAGCTCTGACTGTAGCTCTATAGAGCCCCAGAGCTGTATAAATGAATCCGTAATTCTCTCTGGATCAAAAGGTGTCAACAACTTATTTCCAGGAGCCTTCAGAGATTCCCTTTCAGCGTGGCGAGATAGTGTGTCTGCGCTATGCCGACAGCTTCACTCAGATGGGAAGCCATGATTCTCATAGCTAGCCTGATTTACATTCTTGAACAGCAGTCCAAAATTAGCTAACTGGTGGGGGCTGGGGTCAGAAACTTTCACACCTAAAGACTACATGGTTTATTGCTATTCATGGAAAATGTAAAAATGTACTGAGCAATTCCATTTCAGCCCCGACTATCTCCCTGGACAACTCTGGCAAATGAACAAATTCCGTGTGAAAAATATGCAAAACTTGGAAAGTCAAGGAGCCACATTTTCATAATTATGCAAAAATGAAGCTATAGAATGACACGTATAGAATCCGGCTTTTTACTGCATGTATGTCGCATTTTCTCTAAATTCTCTTCACCCTTCAACGCGCCTTTTGGTGCCATTAGGCTGGCAAAGTTCCGCACGCTTTTTGTATATGCGTGTTTGTTTTGGCTTTTTCAGTTCAAACGGATTTCCTTTGAACGATGTCGGGATCTGACACGCGAGGGCACCTCAGGCGCATCCTGCAGACGCTTATCCCCCTACGCCTGGCAGAATAAGAGCCTCGGGAATCTCTGATGTCCTGTCAATAAGAGGACCCCTGCTGTGGAGTAACACGCGGCTCTGAGCGAGAGTCTCCATGCAGCTGCCGGATAAAAGTCAGCACTGCGCTTCATCGAGGTCTTATCTTCTCCAAAAGACCCCGCACTAGCAGTCGTGACATTTGGCTCACGGGATTTCTGACCTCCTTTTCCTTCCATAAAAAGGCCAGAATAATAAACTGTGTGCATATTTAAAGCTATAATTAGCTAAATAAAAGAATTCATAAATGAATCAAGTTGTGGTTTTAATTCTGGAATGCGGGGTTTAAATATAATTGCACTCAAAAGAACATCTGAAGCAGTAGGGTGGGCTTCTTGCGACAGGCAGGCGAATATATTTATTTTGAGCTACATTCTAGCACAAGCTACTTAACCTAAACCGCTCAAGCAAGCTTCCCGTCGTCATTGCCAGATGACGGAGGAAGGCCACTCACTGAGGAGGATGATGATGCAGAGGAGGATGGCGACGAGGGCACCGGTGCTGAGGCCGGCAGAGAGCAAGAGCGCCTCCAAGCTGCAGGTGCGCACATTGCCGCTGCCATCGCACGCGCACACGCGGACAGTCAGCGTGTTGGTGCTGCTCTGGACGGGATAGTCGTTGTCGGAGATGACGATCCTCAGGAGGTAGACGCTCATCTCCCGCCGGCTGAACCCGCCTCTCCGGGTCAGAATCCGCGCAGTGTTATCTGCAAGCCATGTGAATAGCCTGTCAGTCAGAAGATCTCCAGGAGGTGCATTTCACTATTAAACCCACTCAAATACAAAAATTTGATGCCGTCCTTAAGAAAATCCGAATTTACGACGTTTACAAAGCAAAAATCGTCTGAGCCATTTGCCAGTGAATTTCTAAACTTGATTATTCAAAATGACTATAAGTATATTCAATATTTTCTTAGAGGTCTATTTACCTTCGTTGTCGAGGATTGTGAAGTTTGGATTAGCTGTACTCAAGGCGAACACAAACTTATGTCCGATAAGTGGCTCATCTGTGTCAACAGCACTTATGGTCTGTATTAACTGGCGACAAGGCAAAATTGTAATTATTAAACCCCCCCCCCACACAGACACAAATGCAATACCCATATTGTATACTGTATGTGTTTATTTATTGGTAGTATATTCTATGTCCCTCTTTTTATTGGTAAAACATATCAAATGTTCTGTTATTTCACAATACACATTACAATTACTTTGCACTCAGTATTTATTTACAAACTTGTATTCTTTCCTCATTAACCGTCCAACCAGACTGAATCGTTCGATGTCACTAGGATGCATTATAAGTATACCTGTCCAGCTTTAACATTCTCACATACGAAGGTCTCGTAAAACATGGCGAATTCTGGTGCGTTGTCATTGACGTCTAGGACCTTAATGAAAACGGGAACTCGGCTTATCTGCCGCGGGTTGCCTGTAACAAAACACGACAGCCAATCAGAGATGAAAGCTGGCTGATTGCAGGTTCGTCAAGACTATTAATTTAACTGGAGTATGTCGGATCGGGCTTGAACGAGTAAATGAGGCTGTCAATGTTTTTAATATACTATATGAGAATGATAGCAAGATACTGTATTTTTAAGAACAGCCGAACTATACACACACACATTTTTCTTTGTGCTGATACATGAGCTATGGACAACCCCAGTGAAATGCTATATACTTACTTATTTCTGTGGCAACAACTGATATGTTATGCCATTTTGACATTTCCCGGTCCAGAGATTTTAGCGTGGAAATTGAACCATTGATGGAGTCGATGTGGAACAGCCTCTCGAGATCCGTATGCCTGTCTATGGAGTATCTGTAAGAAAAGGCAGATGCAGAAGAGTAAATTTATTTGTGGGCTAAGAAGCTGTATAAATATGGAAAAAATGCATTGCCACAGTATGAACTGAAAAAGCATGTTTCCGGCCTAATTAACCACTGCATGCTTAATTATTTGTTCTGTTTTTAGGAGGCCATACGACGGCAGTCCGTAGGTCACGTGCCGCGTCAGTAGGCGAACTCCTGGCCTGAAACGTTGCACAGTGGTAATTAAAGCAGAGCCGTGCCTCTCACTGGGGGCCCTGCAGGACCTGTCGATTTCTGCTCTGCCGCGGTATTCCAGCACCTGATTAAAATAATTTAATTAGACTCATTCAGCTTCCTTTCCCAGTAGTGAAGCTGTTGCTGTTTTTTTTTTGTTTTTTTTACAGAGATAGTCATACGTGGGAAGGCAGCACTGAGACGAGGGCCCTTTCAGATGCCTGTTGTTTTTTTGGTTAAATTTCACAAGTGGAATTCAAAACTAGTCTGAAAACATCTGCGTGCTTTCATCCGTTTCGCAAAATACCTTTTGTGCATTTCATCCCAAGGTCGCGGCTAATACCTGGCAGCCATTAAAGCCGCACTTTTAAACTCCGCAGTATCGCAAACGTTGGGGTGCAAACAGTATGTTTCTTTGACATTGTTAGACTTAAAAAGTAATAATTCAACTAAAAAGTACATTTAAAGGCTAAAATCCCTGTAGTATCTGCAGACAGCGGCCAGAAACTGGGTGGGGCCACTTACTCCCCCAACAGTCAGCTTCAATTTGCAGGAGTAATTCCTGCTTCTGTCAGTAAGCCCTGTTTACTGTTTACCTTCCCCCTGGAAACAGAACTGAATTACATACATAAGATCACAAATACCTGCTGGGAGTTTCCTTTCTTTTTTTTTTTTTTTTGGCTCAGTTCCGCCGTTTATCAGCTGTTTCCCCTCACGTCCCGAGGACAAACAGCCTAGGGCGGCTCGCCGATCTGCCCAGATTACCAACTGTGATTTTATGAATGAGTAAACGAGTGCTTCGGATGGAGTGTGCCACTCCCTCTGTGATGCGATCTGCTGCAGCACAAATAAAAGTTTCTTGGTGCACCTTTTGATAAATGAATTAAACCATTTACGGGACTGAAGTGTGTCCTCTACAGGCTCTGATCTAACACACGTTGTATTAACGGGATGATCTAATACAGCAAAATACTTTACTATCCGCTACTCAAATTCAGTTTAAATTGGATTCAAATGTTTTAGTGTTTTCCCCCTGTTTGAACTGGTCACAGAGCAGTAGGACTGCATAGCGACTGTCTTTGTTCAGCCCGACCTGAAATGTACTGGGTATTCAATATGGCCCCAAGGTAAAAGGTCAAAGGTTAAGGGTCAAATTCCAAAAATAGTAATAGTGATAAAAGGGCGACCTGACAGGGTGATCCGTGGCATCGGGGTCCCACGCCGTCACCACCCCGATGACGCTGCCTGCTGCCGTGTCCTCATGAACCTCAATAATAAATGGCGTGGTGCCAAACACAGGTGGCTCCTCTACGTCCTGCACCGTGATCTTCACGGTGGCTGTGTCTTTATAGGGCCCCAGGTGTGTGAAGCGGTGGTCCAAGTTCGTGTTGGCCGCCTCCACCTTCAGCGTGTACATCCTCCTGCTCTCGTAGTCGAGTGGCTGAAAGGTTTACTGCCATTACCGTGGTTTCTTCTCCTTACTCTGCAGCCAGAGGACCTACTCTGCTCCTCACACAACAATGCTAGTTGTAAAATGCAATTATGCAGTGACTGAAGGTCAAACTAAAGTGTTCCGTTACTAAAAACTTCAACTTAAAGTCGATATTATGTGTATCTTCATTCACCTATGTATGTATATATTTATACATATGTAATGTATAGGAATTCTCGACGGTCCTAATCCCCGCAGAGGGTCAGTACTCTTTGCATATTGCCACAGGCAACAGAGTAACACATGACCAGAACAGAAACTTTCCTGAAATAATTACCATGTAATGAGGATGGGAAGACATTCCTCATGGGAGTTTTACAGTACTTACACAAAAATGTTCTGAGGGCAGAACAAAAAATGATTGGTTTGCAGAGATAAACAATCAGACTGTAGAGGAGGAGGATCCAAGCAACTATAGGATGTGGGGTGATGTCTCCTCCTCTAGTTGCTTGGACCCACCTCCTCTGCAATCTGATTGGTTATCACTACGTACAAATAATTTTTCATGCCCTCAGAACATTTTTGTCTAAGTAAAACTCTCACACGTGGCTAATTGCATATCACTTTCCATTTGAGATCTAGGCTTCATACATATTTCCCAAACCTAAAAGGTTGACAAGTCTCACCTTCCTTATAGAGATAATGCCCTCCTGCGTCACTTTGTCGGTGACTATATCGAACATGTCCCCCGTGTCCCCATCGATGATCCTGTACTGAATTTCGGCGTTCACTCCGACATCCCCGTCGTTGGCCTTAATGCGACCCACTGCTGACCCAATCTCAGCAGACTCCAAAGTGCTGAGATGGTAGGAGCCTAATAGAAAAACAGAAATTACAATGGGTTATTGATGTAAGGTTCTGGGAAACATGATGTCCGACAAGCCTTCTGAGGTTCCAATGACCTTAGCAGCAAGCCTATGAGGTACTAATAGAAGATAAACAGTCAGTTATTTCTCCATACTGTGTGGGAAGCGTGGAGGACTGTCATTGACGTCCGAGAGGGTGATGTTGACTGTCGTGGTTCCAGAAAGCCCCCCCGTCTGCCCGGCCATGTCCTTTGCCTGGATGACCACCTGGTACTTCTCCCTGTTCTTCCGGTTCATGTTAGACAGGGCTGTTCTAATGATTCCTAGAAAATACCACAGTCAAAAACGGAATAAAGTCATTGCTTGACTGCCCAGCTGCTGTAAGGGAACAGAGCAGCCCACAAAGAAGAAATACGTGGACTCTGGAGGTTGGGGGGTCACAGGCATTTTAAAACCTTCTGAGCCTCTCACCATTTAACGAACATTTCCTTATTGGAATAAATACGTAGATAATGTAGTAAATACAATCTAGCGGTTGGGAAAGGCTTATAAAGACATTTCTAAGAACCACACGCAAAGGGCATTTTAGACGACGAGTCTTTTTGACATAGCCAGTACTCTGACATCTCTCCAGAATCCCGGTCTCGGCTCCGCCCTCTACTCCACGCACCTGACTCCGGCTCCACAGAGAAGTAGGGCTGTCCCTGGAGGATGCTGTACACAAGCTTGGCACTGTTTCCGTACGTGGCATCGTCGGCGTCCGTGGCTGTGACTCTAGCTACGAACGTGCCTGAGGTGGGGGAGGGGGTGACAAGGTTACTGGGTGATGACTTGGAAACGAAATTTAGCTGTTGGCAACGGAGATGACCTGTGATGCCTGAGTCAGTGCCAAATATACTGTGGTTATATCCACACACCATCATAAAACAAACAAACATATATATCCAGTGCAGGGTGTACCCCAGATAATATACCACCCCCCCCCACCACAACCCTGACCAGGATAAGCAGATAGGTGAATGGATTGATGGATGGATATAATAATATGTAAAATTCATACAAAAACATATGAATGTTTAACTAATGCTTTTACTATTAGATTGTTTCAACAGATAATTTTCTAAACAGGATATATAAGTTGAACACTATCAGTAGATATGTATTTGCATAATGCAAGTGAAAAGTTGATATATTAGTTACATAAGGTTTTTCTTTGCAATTTTGCTGCATAAAGAACATGATTAAAAGAACATAACATTTGGAAATTGCATTTCTTTGGAGTGTAAATGTTTTCTTGCAAGATTTAAAAGATCTTAAATAATGCATGACCCCACTGATATTTTAACTGGAGGGCTCTGCTCTTAATAACTCGATGTGTTCACTTCAAAGCTCTTACATACCCACTTGTTAAAAAATAAATAACAACATCTTAGAATTTCTCTTAGAGGTTCTCCAATAATTTGATGAATTCAAAATCAGACAAAGTGCATAAAATAACCATGATAATGAATCATAAAGATGATATTCATGTGCCTTTCCTTTTGCAGGATTAGTGGGTCTGAATGTTCACACAGAACACCAGACCACCTGCAATGTGCATGCAAATATTTGCCGTTTATTGAGGACTTCATCATATGATGACGTCGAGCACACAAATACAAGAGAGCCCTGGCAAACTTTACAAATCGCAGCTCTCACAATAACAGCGTGCACTACCATGCGACAATGACATTCCTCTCACGGGAGGAACAAAACCCTCCAATGTGAATTGATATCCAGTGCTTAAATGTCACCTGGATTCCTCCCTGGTGTTCCCTTACTGTCCCTGACCTTTACTACTGAAGTTTGGCGATATTATAGAACAGCGGCTCATCGCACAGGACTGTGAAGAGCGATAGCACCAGATTAAATCTACACTTTCAACTGGGCTGTTCTTATCTTCGCACGCTGTCGTCCTGCAGCTGTCTCTTAATTGCTGTGACAATCATGTGAGTGGGTTGTTTTATTTCTTCAACTTTATCAGGGCTTAAACCCCACTGCGCCAGTTTTCAGCTAATCATTTAATCAGGACATCTGTTCTATTGACTGAATTTTACGGGAATGCTTTGATCAGGCTCAGATTTAAAAATGCACTTTTGCCTCCTTCCAGTGGTTCGAACGAAAAAAAAAAAGATAGATACCTGATATTTTCACAGATAAGAACACTTTTGCTGGTAGGATCTGTTACTATAACACGAATGGAAGAGAGATCTTCCATAATACATTTTTGAAGCTAATTAAAATGAAAAAGATTTTTTGTTTTAGTGCTTTTTCAGCAATGTGGCTTCATTCTCGTGATAAGCTAGTCATTTTGAAATGACCTCCAATGATGCTTGATTGTGTCGTCCTCTCCTTAATGACTTTTTATCAGCCAGCTGTTTCACCATTTGCAGCGAGTCCATGTGCCCTTGGACTTGTATAGCCAAAGACCAAACTGAAGGGTCTCCACTTAAACCTTCTTAGTAGCCAAGGGGCAAAGAAAATCGCAGCCTTGACGAAACTCAGCTGCAACATCAAAGAATGCTAACTCGCTAAAAACGCTGTCGCATATGTGGCATTCTGGTCCACTGTGTCGAAGCTGGTAGCCAAAATCCCCACACGATGGAAACGCCACTCTTGTTGGCACGGCTTAGTCTACGCACCTACTTCCGACATTTCGGGGACGCTCGCCGTGTACATCGCCTTCGTAAACTTGGGCTCGTTGTCATTGATGTCATGAATCTTGACGATGAATTCCGTCTCGGGCTCCAGCGGCCAGCCCGTCTTCTTATCCACGGCCTGAGCTCGGAGCGCATAGAAGGCCTTCTCCTCCCTGTCGAGCCTCTTGGTGGCGTGAAGATCCCCCGAGTTTTCATCGATGAGGAAAAGGGAGCCGGCCCCTTCGCCAGAGAGGACGTATTTCACAGCGCCATCCCCTTTGTCCATGTCAGAGTGAAGCTGGGGAGGATGCGTGTGTTACTAACAGGAAGCACCTTGGGAATGAAGCTCACCCATATTTACAGAACAGAATTCCACATGCACATTTCAATCTTACATTAAGGATGTCCCTATAAAGCTGTCTATACGCCTCACTAATTTCTGGGAAGAAGGCAGAAGATCTATGTACTTCAGTTCTCTGTATGCCCATTCTGTGCTTACATCCTAGAGATGTAGGAATATTGCATTTTAACCCCTATCCCGTGTCTGGGGTCAGTCTGACCCCAGAGCATCTTTAAACGGTAGGCAAATTTCACATGGGGAAATTATCACGGTAAAAGGCTTAATGTAGGCTTATATGCACCATCAACAAAGTGTCAGAACCCAATAGATGACCTAGGCAGCGGCCTAGTGTGCCGTCTTCTGTGGGGGCACCGACCTAATGAGTCAGTTTCACTCCGTCAGCGTCCCTAGCAGTCCTCATGTCCTCTGCGGTGCCAGCAAGTGGGAATCCACATGTAAGCTAAGTGGCTCAACTACTTCATAAGAAGTACACACTTTTATGAGCAGAAGTACCAAACTGGCAGATATGGAACAATCCAATTAATCAAATTCTGCAAGTTGTTTCATGTAATTATATGCATTGCTGTGCCCTTTATCTCAGAGAAGTATGAGATGTAATAAATCCATCTGACGTTAAGTGAAAATAAAGTGAGATTAATTAAAAAAAAAAAACGCATTCAAAGCTGAAATATAGATCAGAAGAAGCTGTATGGTGGCAAGCAAAACATCTATAGCCAGTTTTTGTGTGTGTGTTATCAACAGACGACTCATAACTAATAATTCTATTTCTGCAACTAGCATACTTTAGTTTGACCTGTTGGGGATACGTGTAGAGGCCGGGTTCTGCCTTTCCCGCTAAATTACACCTCTACTTTGCATATTAGGATCAGAGTCACAATAAGTCACGAACTGCGGCCACATCACACTGTAAAAACTTAGGATGTGCAGCACTAAGGTACAAAGGGCGGCCCTGAAAATACTACTGTAGTCGTTTCTGCACCTCACACTGGAAGTCACCGTGTATTTTAAATACCTGACATCATACATAAACATTATAGCGACAAATGTTACATAAGGCTGTCAGCGCGCAGAAAATGACGGTATTTACTGGTAGGAAAAGAAAGCAGGCGACACATTTTCTGCAAGTGAAATGTAAGAATATATGTGGGATTTTTCGCAGGAAGAACACTAACCCCACCGTCTCAGAACCTTAAAACCGAACCCTTGCTCCAATCTATAGCCGTCCGTTTTTTATCTTTTCTATTTTATTTTTATGCCTTTTCCTTCGATGCGAAATTATAGAAATTACAGAGCCGCGAAGCGCCCGGGACTGCATTAAAAATTTAATGCATTAAAGCGAGTCGCTGTCTCGTTAGCGGAGACCATATTTAGCCCTTGACAGAAGTACAGCTCGATAAATTGAAATTCCGTTCCCATACTGACGCGCGCACACGCACACACGGGAGCGCGCAGAGCGACAGAAAGCGGTAGGAGGCAGGGAACAGCAAATCCGAACCACTCTTCTTCAGCAAACTCCGGAGCACTTGCTGCTGCAGGATATAGATAGGAGAAGGATGATGGCACACTTGCGGTCCCACACGCCTCTGTTCTCCTCACCCTGCAGACTTCCCCGATGCTATTTTATTTAGTTTAGTAATATTACTAGGCAGCGTCGTTGCGTGTTTATGGTGACTTAATGTTTCCATTGCATGTCTTGTTCATTTTTTCTCTGGGAATTAACATTCATTGTCAGAGATGTTACTTTCTGATTTTTTTTTTTTCACACGTAAATGTTATCCCTAGAGAGCATTCCTTGGCGCGCGCTTTTTTCCTGCTTTTTATTTTAGTTTTACTTCACACTTGATGTTGCAGCCAGACAAAATAACTACAGCTTGGACACTGACGTACACATATTGTTCATTAATACCGCATGACACTTTAATTAAGCCGCTTCTTGTTAAATCGCGCAATAATGTAATTAAGTCTGTAATGGAGTCACGGCACGAGTGTAAGCGGCGTCACCTGCAATGTAAGATTAATTACGGTGCGCTTGATGCGATATCATGTTATAAATAAACTGCATGTTTTCAGTTTGCGAAATTTAATCATCCTCTTTACGAGCCAAACTACAGCTAATGTATACAGTGCAGTCAAGCTTTAATTAGGATAAAATTTGATTTGCACGGTTTCATGAGACCATGAGTTAAAAAAAAAAGCTTGGTAATTTTATGTGATGTTCTAAAGATGAGATACATATGTTTCCTTGGGCCAGGGAATGTAACTTTACGTGAGCTAGCTGCAAACATTTTGACCATGGTGAATATATTCTGAATGATCTGAGTTGCCTTGCTGGTTATTTGACTAATGCATGATGTGTATTTCATCAGTTTCATAATCAAACCATAAATCTGGGTATTTCCCTATGTTACCTTATCTACTAGCTGATGTTTCAGGACTTCCATAATCAGACTCTTTATAATTTTGTAATTGTTGCACAGTTTGTACACACAAGCCACCCGACTGGGCAGAACCCACACAGAGCCTCACCTTGCCCACATACTGATAATCATTTCCAGTGTACTCCTCCAGCAGGAAGAAATGGTTCCACATCCATCCTCTTTTGAAGCGCTGCAGTGTCTTCCCGCCTTCTCCCGACGGATCGTTAAGCCGCCTCCCTCTTGTGGGTGCCAAAAGTCCCACGGAAATCGCATGGGGAAAGAGCAGCGGCAGTAACAGTAGAAGAAATCGATTCATCTTCTTTGTATCCAATTAATCTCCAAGGCCTCTTGCGGAGAGAGTAACCTTAATAGGAAAAGTAGCTGAGTATGGCGGCAGTGCTGGGGATCAGTGTGACCGAATGTGCCAGTGTGAGCCTTTCTGTCATCTTTTTGTTAGCCCTGTAAAGAAAAAAAAACAACAGCAGAGACAATAGTGTCACACTACAAACAAACACAAATGTTAGAAAACCCAGATACATAGTGGCTGACAGTAATATCAACAATATCAAATCAATACAAAAAACAGGCCACACTTCACTTTTCTGATACTGGATCTAAAATATAAACCCTTGCAGGGTCTCCCAGAATCTCAGGAGCCCGTTAAAAGAGATTGGCCCAGATCTGCTCTCTTTGTCCTCACCTCCGCCGATAACGGAACCATAGTCTAAAATATCAATGGCTTCATGAGATTCACTGTTGTTCCATATTAAATCTTGGCGGGGCACTTTACACTTTGTATGTGAAAAGCGAGGTGACAGGTGCCGATGGGCCGGTAAAGTGCCATACGCCGTTTGCGGTAAGTGAATGAAGTGAAGGAATGGCTGGTAAGTAACGGCAAAGTCAACTAGGCACTAAGAGAAGTGCAGCTGTAATCATGTATTCATAAAGCTATCTTCTTTATGAGCTCCAAAAGTCCACATCGTTAACATCTCTGTCAGTCACTGCATGAATTATTTACATTTTTATTTATTTAGATGATGCTTTTATCCAAACTGACATACATTTTTTTTAAAGAAAGTAGGGTCAGCCAGTCCCTGTGGCGAGTTAAGAGTCTCGTTCAAGGGCCCAATGGCAAAATCACTGGGATTTAAACTAGCTACCTTTCCAGTTCTTACCCACTGCGCCACGCACCGCCCGCTGTCTTCCCATGCATTCACCAAACGTCAAAACAGCCATGTGCTTACTCGTGTGTTTGAAGTATAAAAGCCGCATAAACCATGGGACTCATGTCAATAACATCACAGCAACACCGGCAGTAGATATGAAACCGCAACCTTCGATATAATCAATATCCAGCTAGCTACCGCCCTGCGCCACTAACCTGCACGGATCGAAGCTCGCCCGTTACAGTACCCGTTAGCAGTGTCCTTATTACCGTTACCGTCCCTCATAGCTAGCCAGGGCATTAGAGTCAAGCGTATTTGAAGCCATTAATCCTTTGATTAATTAGACTGCCTGAAGATTGTAATTATCTTTCAAGGATTCCCTGCTGTTTAAATACTCATTATTCCTTGATGCACTTTGAATGGGTGCATGTCTTCTGGAATCTTGATCTCTGTTGTTGATATATTATTGTTACAGAATATAATAACAGAAATTTCCATGGGTTCAAGCAGAATGAATGCACAAGAAGATAACTGGCCTGAGGAATATATAAGGATATATAAGGATATATATAACGCTTGCTTGTGGGTGCCAGGAGGGTTTTGTCCTGCGTGTAAGGCATTGTGTCACACGCAGACGCACCAAGTGCTGACAGCGAGGGGCAACGAGGGGCAGGGCGGGCACCCAGCGACCTCGCGTTTCGCTCTCACCGCGCCTTTTTAAATCGCTCTTTACATTGTAAACGTACATCGGTGTTACTCTTTGGCCTTTTTTTTTCTTTCCCTGCAGTGCTGAGCTGAGCTGGGCGATCAGGCTATAAGTCCCAGCGGGGGGCGACGACACCGGCGCCGACTGACAGTGATATTTGCGAGGAGAGCGCCAGGTGAGTCCCTCACGACCGATCGGCAAGAAGTGAGAAAAATATAAATAAAAATCCAGGTAGAATAATAACAATATCTGGAGATTATCAAATTATCTTTAGGGCAGCGAGAGCAGAATTTACCTGGGGAACAGCCGATGCGTGGGATAAGTGATCCTGTGCTCTGAGGCCCAGACCACTAAAACTGGGGAAAAGGTACCGGCAGGGCAGTGCTGCTGTCCAGATGAGAATAGACATCACCACTTGGGGGAGCCCAAGATCTTCCCGGAGCCAATAAACAACCCCCACCACCACCCAGATGAAATGGCAGTTATAAATTCTCTTTCATCTAAAATATTAATACAGTGCCCTGTTTGTCTGACATGGGATAAGAATATAAGAGCACAAGGATCAGTAAAACGAGTGGAAGACATTCAGCATATTGGATATACCTCAGGACCCCCCCCCCCCCCGTGAGTCTAACTGTTTCTGACTTAAACTACCCCATTTGGGGTTTTTAAATCAATACAAACAGTAAAGCTGCCATCATTGGTAACTCTGGCTGTTCCCTTAAGCATTTTACAGATCAAACACCTTACAGCAACACTCTCATAATGTATGAAATGAATAGGCAAATGCACTCGCAAATTATTACATGCACTGAAACTCAGAATAATAATAAAAAAAAGCTCTGCATGTCTCTATATTGAACCATAGGTAATGACTGCACTCATGTCTTTACCATTTTAAGTAAATGCACCATAACATGCAAAATTTCCACAAGAAGCAGCCTGGGTTAAAATGCAGATTTGAAAGCCTCAACGGCACATTCAAATGGCCGTCTATTGAGACGAGACAAATTCCCAGCAGTGTTGCTGCCTTGCCTCCATGCCGCCGTGGCTCTGATTAAACACGGCCGTTGTTTTAAATCACTGATATATCTCGCACATTGTTCTATTGAAATGAACAGGCCACTGTGTCCTGATGAGATTAAACGACCGACTTGATTTTGCTCTCCAGTGTCCCCCGATTCCCACACCTGTCATGCTCGGGCTATTGCCTCAAACGGCCAGATAAAGTCATCCCTTATCTCTGCGCTGAAAGGTAATTACGATGCTGAAGATGCGTGAGCTTTAATTTGTGCGGAACAGTAATGGTACTGTGCGATCAGTCATCCAGAACCCGGCGTCATAAATCACAGGCATTTGCGAGGAGGCGGGAACTTTCTGTGCTAATATCATGCAGTTGACAAAAAATTGCAGATTGGAGATGTGTAATATACTCTAAACTTATATAACAAACATGAGATGTCTTCCACGCTTATCTGACTATTGAGGCACATCGAAGTTCACATTAGATTATGAACTGCTTTGGAGTATTCTAAAAGCCTTTGTTAGTTAATATGAAACCTAACACGCTTGCAAGACCTCGACCATGATGCCAACAGGCAGCAGGGTGAGAGTCTTAGGATGGCACCCGGTGCAAAGCCCACAGCGCAGTGTCATCCATTGGACTCGCTGGTGCTCATCCTGGCCATTGCACACATGACTACACGAAGCACACCCGGTGCAAAGTATGTAATAACGCTCAGCTGAGAATCAAGACAACATCAGCAAACAAGATGCAGCACATGTGTATAATAGTAGCGGAGTAGCGGACCTTAATAACCAATTAACTCTGTGTACCATGTTAAACTTCCGATAATGATCGCCCAAACTAAGAACCCAACTCACAATTTCAGCAGTGGATAGCTATTACAATACAATATAATCTCCTCTTCAGACAGAATGTTTTTAAGCTGCTAATATTCCTCCGGAAGTTGAAGGCAGTTGATTTTCATCTTACTTTATTTACTTCACTTCGCTACGGTGTCATTAATTTGACTCATGAAATGTCATACAGATTGAAGGAACAATACATGGGTGCTGTGAACAGCATTTGACAGACTACAGGGGACACAGCCACCTACCTGAGACCCCAGTTACTGTAGAGCCCCTGCCTGCAGGTTTTATGTAATGCTAAACAGCCTCAGGACCAGTACGGGATTACTTATGAGAGGAGGTGGGCAGAAGCAGCAAGCTGCAGCCTCCGTCGCGCTTCCACTTTGCGTGTCATCGCAGCAGTGCAAGTTCATTTTTACATTAAATGATGTGCCTCGCAACAAAAAAAGAACCAAAAACATGTTGACACGTCATTGTCGCTGACGCCACGCTAATCACTCTCGACTGCATTTCAGGATCATAGTCGGATCATACAAATAAATATAAATGTAGGTAGCTGACAGCTGTAGGAGCCTCTTACCTTCTGTGGCAGCCTACTGTCCTTGTGAGTACACATTAGCCATGTTCCTCTCTGCCTCTCCGTCTCCGCAGCAGCACCTAGATTCCAAGACTGACTACAGTCAGACTGGCTCTTTCTCATTCTCCCGCCCTTCCTTCCCTGCTCCCTCTCTTTCTGTCTTCCTTGCGCTCTCTCTCGCTCTCTCTCTCTTTCTCTCTCTCGCTTTCTCTGGAAGGCACAGTGGCTGGACAGGCAGGGGCGAGACTTCTGATTGGCTGTCATTTGCAGCTTCCCCGATTAAAAAGCAAAGCTGGGAAGGAAAAGCCGGAGTAAAATGACCCTCGCGGCGCCCGGAGGATGGTGCCCCCCAACCGCGTGGCAGGAGCGCGGACACGGAGGTCAGTGCCAGCGAGATGGTTGGCTTCCTGGGCAAACAGGAGGCACTCTTGTCTCTCTCAAAGCCCCTGTGATAGACTGGCTCTCTGTTCTTCAGAACCTCGAGCGATCGGCCCAGTTTAATCCTCTTTCCGCGGCGATAAAACCGGCTGAGAGAGGACACTATCGTGTAAATCACTTGCAAAGGAGATGTTATTTTCCACTTCCTCACAGCAGCTGTTGAGCAATTGTGAGCAGGCAGGAGATGCGCGTCCTCGAATCTTTTCATCATGCTGCTCTATCTGGAAGGCTTCGAGAGGACGATTCAATGTATCTTATTACGGTCCAGGCATGTTTCTGCCGCTTGGAAGTGCTATACAGGCTAATTCTCCTGGAGGCGATGGACAGATGTAGGAGAGAATTTTGCATTTGGCTCTTTTCTTACCAGGCAGTTTGTCTTGGTGCTAATCGCGAAATCATTATCTCGCAACTCTGGAGCTGATAGCTTGAGCCCGAATAACTGTCTCGATAAGACATCACAGGGGATTTAGGATAATAAGTAAGACCTTCTTAGTGAGAAAGCCAATGCGTTTTTAACAAGGATCTAAGGTGTGGGCCTTCACTTCATCACTTGCCTACTTGGCCCTCTGCTTTTGTCTTATCCATGAGAGCCCAGTTTATGTGTAAAGTACACCATTAATCCATACAGAATAACACTATGACACATGTAAATTAGTAACATATAATGGCACGGATCGACATAGCTCTGTTTGAATTGCCACGCTTTTCAGTGCACAGAAATGATTCCCTCCAGTACCCAGGACTGATTATTACACCAGCTCTCATGGTGTAGGGCCAGAAGTCTGCTATAACAGAAGGTCATTACCATTCCTATGTCATTCTGAGCAGTTACTCAGCTTTCTCCTGTACGCACTGCATGTCTGGGTAAAGATACATTATTCCGTTGTCACTGTTCTATAATGGAATCTTGGCGTTCTTTTATCTCAATTTTTCTTGCTACCTGTGGGTCACAAGAAAGGTTCAGTAAGAAAGCCTTGTATACCCGGGATTTAATTCTATGGTACAGGGTCACTTGTTATGTTAACAGCTGAAGTCTTCACAACAAAAGCAAAGGAGGAGAGAAAAAAAAATCATCCTTCCAAGGTGTACATGCTCAGAATACCTGATGAAGGCGAAGCAGTGAGGTCTGAATGTGGTACGAAGCCCTGCGGCCTAATGAAGACGTCCACCTTCTGTGTTCCTGTATTTTCCCCCCAACGTATGTTAATTTTCTAATTAATTCCCTATCTTGAATATTTACCATTCCATATCTTGTGATAGCAGGCCTTGATTAGCGGCAGAATTTGTCTCGGTAATTGTTCAGTTAGTAAAATCATCTAAATTACCTGAGCAGCGATTATTGTTTAGGTGCGGTAAGCAGAGAATGAGTCATGATCATGCATGATAATTCTATTAATCAGGCCCTATTCCTAATAGCCATAATCTGCCACCAACCCATAGTGGTACCTGTTGTCCCGTTGTTAGGTGTGATATACCAGTTTCGCAGTAAGCTTTATTATTATTAATATTATTATTATTATTATTATTATTATTAGGGATCACTTGTGGCAGTGCAGTACTGTTACGCACACCACAGTGTTCCAGTACAATGTGTAACACATGCACAGTACTGTGGAAAAGTCTTATGCAGTCAAAGAAAATTATGTTTAAATGACCTTTATGCAGGCTTCTGTTAAAGTATGTCAGATGAACTATTTCAAAACCTCCCCTAAATTCACCCCCACATCTCCAGCAACCAGCCAATACACCCAAGTATTTTTAACTCAACCCCTACCACACCTCATATGGCTAATCAATACCTCATTGACTTAAAAAAAAGATGAATGAATGAATTAATTAAGTCAGCTGGTGGTGAAGTTAGGGTTAGATCGGCCCTGGGTTAGGTGCCCCTGAGGAGAGGTTTGGGAACTGAAGCAGTCTGGGAACATATCAGGAATTTTATGGAGAAATTAAGAAATCTTTGTTAGTTTTAGTTGCACCCAATTATTACTAATTTACATATACTAATCTACTAACATCAAATTATGTTTGTTTTTTTGTGAATGAACATACACTTACTACCCAGATAAATAGCTTTAAATATTTTCTTTGACTACCTAAGACTTCTGCACAGTACTGTATGTCTGATGACACTTCAGGTAATGGTAGGCAAACATTTTATGCATCCCCTCAATTAGGAAAAAATGTGTTTCTTTTTTTCTTTTGCTTAAGTGATTAATCACTACCAAGCCGCAAATGTGAGATGTTAAATGTTTGAAGATAAGTAGCTAAATCCCATGTCTGTAAAAAGAGCATCAAGCCACAGGCTTCCAAGTCGCAGCTGTGGGTTTAACTTCACATGCCATTTCCTGCCTCATGCTGACCCATATGAGCTCAGCAGTTTACAATCTACAGAAAAATATTAATCTAATTGCATCCAGGGATTACCAGTCAGTGGTGTGTGCTGGAAATGGTGTCATGAGCAATTTTCACATGTCTGTAATCATTGGGGCTTGACTTTCAGCACCAAGCAGTTTTTTTATTTTATATGATCAAGATTGAAAATAATCAAAGTGCAAGGATATCACTTTATTATCATAATTTTCATGCAAATGAAGTAGGCTGTGCAGGCATTTGACCCTGCTGCAAACTTGAACTGCCAATGGTTTTATAAGAAGACATATTTGCTAAAGGTATGATCACATATTTAAAAATTGAAAAAAGCACGGTGCCAGAAGGGTTGGGGCAGAGCTTCGGATGCCTGGGGTGGTATTACTTAGAAATGAAACAGAAAAAGAAATTAACAGCTCATATTAACTGGTCTTTTCATCAATGCTGGGACGAAAGGCTCAGGGCGCAGGTGTGCTGGAGCAACAAAAGGGGATTTATTAAACATACTGAACAAAACTGGAAATAAACTGGATCACTGGGATCAAAAGGGAGGCTAGGGTACAGGAAATAAGAAGGCACAACATCAATGACAGGACTGGGAAACGCAGGACTGGGAAGCACTTTTATACAAGGCTAACAAGGGAGCGAATGAGAGGCAGCTGGACTGAGCAACACAAAGGTAGGAACGAGATATAAGGCATATGAATAACAGGCGTGGCTTGGTAGGGCCGCGCTGGGGGGAAATAGGAGGGTCGGAGGATCAGGGCATGATAGTCGTCCTCCCCCCTTTGGGCACGAAGGAGAGAGAGAGGAGGGGACCTAAGGGAATGAACAGCAAGGCTGGAGACAGACAGGGCACCGGACTAGACAGGGAATGACAGGACACACGAAAAAACATCACCCTCTGGACAGAACAGGATAGGACCAGACAAGACAGGAAAGGACGAAACGCTGCGCTGATACGAACACTGGTCAGGGGACTAAATACAAGACACTACCAGGGCAGCTAACTGAACAGGGCAAGACCAGGGACAACAAGGGAGACAACAAGTGTCACACATACCAGGGCAAGACAGACAGATGGAGGAACTACAGAGACAGGGACAGATACACGGGAGAAGGCCACAGGGGCAAACTAAAGTGGGACTGGGCGATGGGACCAGAACCGGGGCATAATGGACAGGAGCAGGGCTTGGCAGGGGGACCCCTCTGGGTCTAACACTTCTGGGCCGATGACAAGAGGCGGCTGCCAGGGCAATAATAGAAGATCACCGATAGGACCTCAGGAGACAACGAGGCAGTTGTTAGGGCAACGACGGGAGACGATGAGGAGGGTACCGACGGGACTTCAGGAGATAATGAGGCAGGTGCCAGGGCAACGATGGGAGACGGCGAGGAGGGTACTGACGGGACCTCAGGAGACACTGAGGCAAGTGTCGGGGCAACGACGGGAGATGACGAGAAGGGTACCGACAGGACCTCAGGAGACACTAAGGCTGGTGCCGGGGCAACAATGGGACCTCAGGAGACACTGAGGCAGGTGTCAGGGCAACGACGGGAGACAACGAGGAGGGTACCGACGGGACCTCAGGAGACACTGAGGCAGGTGCCAGGGCACCGACGGGACCTCAGGAGACACTGAGGCAGGTGCCTGGGCAACGACGAGAGACGACGCGGAGGGAACTGACGGGACTTCAGGAGACAATGAAGCAGGTGCCATGGCAACCACGGGAGACGACGAGGAGGGTACCAAGAGGACCTCAGGAGACACTGAGGCAGGTGTCAGGGCAACGACAGGAGACGACGAGGAGACACTGAGGCAGGTGTCAGGGCAACGACGGGAGACAACGAGGAGGGTACCGACGGGACCTCAGGAGACACTG
>JAODKL010000081.1:6371894-6385571 GCA_026780765.1 Petrocephalus schoutedeni | reverse complement strand
AGGCAGGTGCCTGGGCAACGACGGGAGACGACGCGGAGGGAACTGACGGGACTTCAGGAGACAATGAGGCAGGTGCCATGGCAACGACGGGAGACAACGAGGAGGGTACCAACGGGACCTCAGGAGACACTGAGGCAGGTGTCAGGGCAACGACAGGAGACGACGAGGAGGGTACCGACGGGACCTCAGGAGACACTGAGGCAGGTGTCAGGGCAACGACAGGAGACGACGAGGAGGGCACCGACGGGACCTCAGGAGACACTGAAGCTGGTGTCAGGGCAACGACAGGAGACGATGAGGAGGGCACCGATGGGACCTCAGGAGACACTGAGCTTGGTGCCAGGGCAAT
The DNA here is from genome assembly GCA_026780765.1 of Petrocephalus schoutedeni. Taxonomy (NCBI): domain Eukaryota; kingdom Metazoa; phylum Chordata; class Actinopteri; order Osteoglossiformes; family Mormyridae; genus Petrocephalus; species Petrocephalus schoutedeni. Next base: position 6,385,222 of record JAODKL010000081.1, on the reverse strand, counting down.
GACGGGAGACGACGAGGAGGGTACCGATGGGACCTCAGGAGACACAGGCAGGCACCAGCTGGATGTCAGGGGACATCAAGGTGGCCCCTAGCCGGACATCTGGGGATACCCTGAGACAAGCTAGGTGAAGCCAAGATACCTGGTGGCAAAGGAGAAGAAACAGGGACACCTGGAGGTGTACTTGGAGTGACTAACACAAAGGGAGGAACGACAGGTAAACTATCAACAAGCGTAGCTAGGGAGGAAAAAGGAGGCCCGGAGGGTCAGGGCATGACAATCTTAGCATTTTTATATCCAAGACTATTAGCCGTGTGATTGTTATGATTGTGATTAATTAACGCTGTCATCCAGATCTTTGTTCCATTCTTCGTTAAGCAGTGTGACACACTCCGAGCCACTCCACATGGACCATTGTGTCACTGTCGTGTCTGATCCTGCAACTGATGGGAAACAGAATCAGTGCGTCTTTGCATTCCGAGGAGCATGACACAGCGGTGCGGACAGCACCATAAACTCCTCGCTTTGATTTAGCGATCAAAGGCCGGCATCAATAGCGCTGTCCTGGAGTTAGCCGGCCACTCACTGGCGCCTGGCAAACCCAAAAGTCTATTAGGGGGAAATATTCATGGATATGACTCATTTACAAGGCCTCATTGCTAACTTTGACGAGATGAGCTCATGGCACCTGTGATCAGAGTGATAAAATAGGGTCCTGCATGAAACTCAGTAATGGGCAGTACCCCCAATGTTTAATCAGGAGTTCGATGGGGCTGCTCTGATATGCCCACCCCCCCACCGAATGCTGTCGATTTGGAGTGATCCATCACGCTCGCCCATGGTGAGGATCCGCCTTAAACGCGGAGGGATTCCGCACCTCCAATCAATTTCAGCAGCTGGTCCCCAGATTGACAGAGGATGTTGAATCGCCCGGTAAGATCACAGAGCTGCAGGCCTGGGGTTTCCAGCTGAACTCGGAGCCCCGGGGGTGTGAAAGCTGCTGTGATAAGTGCAGTGATTCCCACCAGACTGCTTCTGAAAAAAAAATTGCCACAAAAAAATAAATAAATAACAGGATTCAAATAGCTGGCGGTTTATTTCATGTAAATAATTCGCTGCGAGATTCCTCCAAAATCTGCTTGAACTGTATCTGCGTGTAGAGAGGCGCACCTCACCCATGCCAATAGAACAAGACGGAAAAATCCTGGACAGACAAAACACAGAAGCGATGTACATTTCTGTTAATTTTACAGACACTAGCATTAAGTGTCACCATTATTCGGTAAATAAGTGCTTATTTTTTTATTGGGTTGGGTGTTATTTTGAAATTATACATTTATGCTTCATGGATGCTGATTCTTATTGAAGCCAGTGGATGGGGGGAGGGGAGGCATGTCTGGTGGCTGTGGGTTTGGGAGTCTCTGTGCCCTGCAGCGAGAGGCGGATGGAGAGGGCGGCCCAGCACAATAGTGTGTCCATCCCTGGGAGAATAGGAGCACGTCATGTCGCTCCTTGCCACGGGAAGCGATGCGATGGCCGGATCCGGGCAGACATCTTTTATCTACGCTCGGGAGAAAGCAGGGGGACCCAGGAATGATCCCAAGCTGGATGAGGTCCCCAGAAACCCGAGGAGCTGTGAGCTTCACCAATACTGATGGGATGGACACAGATAATCAGGGGAGAAGCCAGAGGAAGGAAGCGAATGAAGAAGCATCCTATTTCTGGCCCGGGGACGGATTTTCTCAAAGAGAGGCGGCTACACTTATGCTCTAGGGTTTGCCTCAAAGGACTAGGCCAAGCTATTCATTTGTAGTCATTGCAGGGGTGGACTTCAGGGCTGCTAGGGGAAAGCATTTAACCTCCATGTGGAGTAGCCAGCACATATGCATGCAGAGAGCCTAATAGTGATAAACAGAAATGCACGTCGAGGGCCACAGCCTGGTTGGAACAGCTCACCTAGTAGTGAGGGGCTCCTCGAGGTACCTGCCAGTGCAGCGAGGTAGCTTGATCAAGCATCGGGGGGGGGGGGGGGGGGAGCCGGCGGCCCGGGGGGGGTGTGATCCGGCAGCCCAGGGAGGTCTGTGTGCAGCCGGCAGGGGCAGCCGAACGTGTGTACCGCAGTTTGTTGCCTCTGGGGAAGAGCATTGCTGAAGCACACAGTGAAGCAACAGTTCCATCCATACAAAGATAACGGTAAGGAGGCAGACTTTTTGAGTGGAATCGAAAGACTCTGACTCAACGCCATGTCTCTCAGCTGTGGTGCTTGCAGCATACCTGGTTTTGGTTCCCTGCCTTTTCTTAATCTAGCTTGTTCCAGTGGAGATTAAACTGAAGGCAGGATTCAAGTGGCATTAAAGCTGTATGCTTTAATTAAGCGCACAATGCTTAATGTTTTAACATGATATTTAACAAAAAAGGAAAAGTTTGAGGGGGGCTTCAAACCCATAATTTTGATGCCTGCAATTGAGTCATCTTGTAATGGCTAAAAATGACTATAGTTCCAATTATTAATTGAGCCTTAATTTTGTGAATTTTTAATAGCATACAGAAAAAAAGGACCCTCCCAACTGCAAAGAACCACTGGAAACCACTGAGGACCCAGAGTGGGCCGGGCTGGATGACAATATCCATGTTCTGGATCACGACACTGCATCGATCTGTCTCTTGGGCATTGTTGCATGCAGCTGATGATCTGTTAGGTCGAGACCAAATGGTCTCAAGCTGGAGGCAGAGGAGAAGACAGAAAAGAGTATTATGCTGATAAATATGGCGTTATACCAGACCTGCTATGCATAGTTCTCCCAGACTCAATTACATCAACCAGGCCTCTATAATGCCCAACCCTTCCCATCTGGGCCCTGTTCTGCCCTCTGCAGATCCAGTCCCTGGACAACTTCCCCAGGTGTCCCACCTAGATGGCAGGCCTGGGTTATATAGCTGTGAAAATACAGAGGTGTATTATGGGATTTCCTCTCTCAAATTTTTGCAGAAACGACAAATGTTACATTTATAATCAAAAAACATTGAAAGGTAGAAAAGCCTTACCTATCGTCTCAGCCTTAATGTTACGTCTGTCGCCAAGAAGCTGTGCAGAATGAGAAGTGGGAAGGTCGGTAGGTGCTAAGTGTGGGATGACTGCTGAGGTAGCAAAACATAATGGAAAAAGCTCATCTAAGCGGTGGCTGTGATGATCTGTTCAATCGAGAGGCCAGTGCAGGATAATGAACTGTTCAGTGTTTAGGAAACTGGCCGCATCATGCTTTTTAAAGCATTGCTGGGCACGCTCTACGAAGATTCACAGGGCAAAACTGCAAAAATATTCACTATTACATTCATTTGAGGTCATTGCACCGTGGCACATAAAAACGCTTTTCACCTGACAACATATGACTGCTAAATTTATAAAAAAATGCAATCAAATTAGAGAGATATCAGTTTCCCTACATTATTAACTGAAATCTCTCAGCTCCCAGTGATCTCTCAATCAGAATAAAAGGATGAGACCCCGCGTTTTGCGAGTCAAAATCCTGATCAGACAGCACTATTGTCTGCCTACGTTATGCTCTTGATCTGAATCGCTTCAATAAAATATACAGCGGTATCAATGCCATGTAAAACGGAAGCGCTTATGAATTCCGTGTGATAGAATATGTGATATAGAGATGAAAGAGAAGCTATTCCACTCTCAAACAATAGTGCTGAGGGGAGATGTATCCGGAAGAGCAGTGCTGAATTAATCGCTCCCTCTCATACCTTCTTGCAGACATCAAATAAACGATGTGACATTGTACTATTTTCCAGTTTTAATTTATTTACTTTGTATCCACGAGTACAAACCAATTCCGCGCCTTAATTAATGTCTCGTAGCACTGAAGCCAATGTTTCAAAAACAAAATATTTCACTTAATTGCTTATGCATTTAGAAATAAAGAAACAGTCAGCTCTTGAATGAGGAGGTCTTATTCAGATGACAGTGAAGTCGATAATAGAAGTATAAAGGCTAAAAATACTTTATCTCACATTCTGGAAAAGTAATAATTTGATTCATGAATTAACAAATGGGGATGTGTAATATATAACAGGTTCTCAAACAAATTGATTTGTATGACTTTTGACACTGGAACGTACTGCAGTGCAAACAGCAGTTCAGGTAAATTGATTTACACCTAGCGTCTAATATTGTGGTAGAACCTGTAAATGTGTACAAATGCATTCTAGTGGGTGTCTACAGCATGTAAGGCATATTGTCCTGTGTGCATCTAAAATGAGGCTTTAGATCACTACTTATTTTGCATTTACATTTTACATTCACTTTCATTTAGCAGACGCTTTTGTCTATGGCAACGTACGAGTGAGGCAAGTAGCACATAACAAACATACAGCTGTCAAGGCGTCAACTCGGCGTAAGTGCATCTAGGCTGAGCTTCCAATAGATGCCTGGGTACTTCTAACAAAGCAATAACCTGATAAGACAGCCATTCAAATCAGCAGAAAGTGCGACATTAAGAGCCTTCAGGGAATATAGAGAGGCACCAGGTTGGTAGAGGAATTCCTGGAACAGATGGGCCTTGAGCAGAGGTGGGTAATCCAGGTGCAAAGAGTAAAAATCCAGACTACCAACCAACTAGTTGCGCACTCTGTGACTGAGACTCTTAATACTCAGCTGGTTGGTTGAAACAAAATCCTGGTCTGGATTTTTATTCTTTGGACCTGAATGACCTCTGGTTTTGAGATGTTTCTTGAAGGTGAAGAGAGAATCTGATGATCTTACTAAATAAATCGAAATTCTCTAAATAATAAAAAAAAAGGTTATTCTATAGCCTTATTCTACTAAACCACACTTTCAAGAACAGTTAAATGGATAGATTTAAAAAGATAACCAGGAATCAGTTGTGAAGTCCATTTCAATATACTTCCATCTAAGAAACATTGGGCGTCTACACTGGTAGATGGTATTTCTGTGAATATGTGTATTAGACAAGACATTTAAAGTATACAGGTTTTCACAATTTTCTGAAAATCATGTGCAGTGCACAATTTGGATAGACTGTTTAAAGGGGTCTGTGTACTACATGTAGAAACTGAGGTTCTGTTTTTCGATATTCTGTTTTTTTTTTTTTTTTTTATCCTGTGAAGTTCATTAAGTGATGGAGAATAGATAGATTTAGCTTTACAGGTTTACCGGTGTGTGAACATATTGCCCTAAAGCGATTCCTTTGTCATACGTATGCATAACGCAAACACAAACACCACCTCAGGCTTCTGGAATTCTCATTCTGTTCTTAATTGCTGTTTAAATGTCTCTTCTCTCCCCCCTGCCCCCCATGCCCTGCCTTTGCTAAGAAATTGAAATGCAACCTGTCAGAAGATCATTAAGACCCGGACTTCTGCCAATTCCAACAAGTAGTCATCAGAAACGAATCTGCAGCTGGATCCTTCAGAATTAGAGCAGGTTTCAGCGGGCACATTTCTAAAGAATGTGCCATTTCAACATTTCAGCCAAATTGTGCGTTTTATAATAGCCATACTCGCTCTCAGTCAGTCAAGTATAATTTACAGTATCACTTAGCATAACATCAGGATTTTTTTTTCTTCCCAGAGAGCACTTTTCAGCATCCGCAGTGAATCAGCATCCTCACAAGCAGGATCCTACATGTCATGTCTCTGTACCCGGCCTCTCTATCTGTCATGCTACTATTACGATATAAATAACAAAGAGTATCCTCCCCTCTCCAAGGTGGTAATGGCAGGTTTGAATGCTGTGTCTAACTCTGGCTCTCTAACCATGAATGCAGATATCATGGACAGCTTCATTTTAATCTGATTGGTATGTACTGTAGTGCTTGTCTGTATGCTTTGCTCCGTTTTGCCATAAAACTGCATGGACATGTTCTGTCAGGGTCGGCATCATGGAGGGGGTCATTCCCCCCATCCTCCTACAAATTAGCCATCGTAATTTGAGGGGACACAAATGCTTAGCAGTAACTCAGTTACTACTGGAGTAGAAATGAACAAATACAGTAGCTACTTGTGATAAAAGATGTGTTACAATTTATTAATGATGAACAAACTCGAGATCAGCATCTCACTTGTTTTACAGTTGTTGCTTAAGTACTTTACAAAGGTTTGCCAAATTAACAGGTACAGTGACAAATAAAGTAGCTACCTGCAATAAAAGATGCGTTACGATTCATTAACGATGAACAAACATGAGATCAGTATTTCACTGCCGCCATTCATTACTCTGTCCTTCAGTAGCTCACAAAGCTTTGCAGAATTAAGAGATATAGTAACAAATACAATAACCGAGATATGCGTCATTATTTATTAATGATGAATGGACATGAGATCAGTATGAAACCAAGACTGTGGTTAATACATAAGCAATAACATAATACTATCATTATTCATGTCCTGTCAACACCTTTAATATGGGTTTGTGCTTCAAATAAAGGTGCCCAACCTAAAACAACTGGTCTCTCACAGGGGCATTGCAAAATCTTAACCCCCCCCCCCAGCTAAGATTTGTTCTGCTGCTGACTCTGTGTTCCACCGCACTGCCGTAGATTACTGTGAGAAACGTTGGTCATTAGAATCCACATAACTGGTGTTTTTCATTAAAATGCCACACAGGTCTACAATTGGTAAAATGAACTGATTTCCCTTCGAGCAAGGTTTAAATTAATAACTTATTTTTCATGTGGGTACTACCTGTCCGCTTGTTTTGTTTTTTTTTTTTTTGAGAATCTCACGGCAAAACGAGTACGAGCCGTGATCTATAGCTCGGCAGGAATGAAGGATGCTCACATGAACCAGATCATCTCTGTCTTCTAGGGATGCAGTGAAGGTAATTCGGGCCTTTATTAGCTCTGGGCAAGATTACAGTAATTCTTCATACTGTGGTCCAAGTTATCAGGCTTTATCCCGCCCGCAGTTGGTGCAAAACTCTGCTGTGAGGCTCCACAGCAGAAGCCGCATTACTCTCCTCCTGGCGTCCTTTCTCTCTCTTTGCAGTACCTTCTGGAATCAAATTCAAGATTTTAATTACTTGTAGACCCAGAATTTACATTAGAGCTCTGTCTGTTCCTGAAAGACACCACGAAGCATCTCATTTAGCTTTTGAAAGCTGAATTTCCAGCCAGGGGGCACAAAGCTTTTGGCGTAAATGCACTTAGGCGGTGGAACAACTAACCACTCTTTTCAATTGGCCCTGCTCATTTCAACAGCTTCCACGTAGTTATAGTCATATAATGTTCTGCTTGTTTATTTTTGCCTTTTTATATGAGCTTGATTTTGTTACATCTCTGTAGTTGTCAGTTTTCTTTTTTGTTAGCCTGTACAATGTCCATAAGAACTTGGAAGTAAAATCTTGTTACACTCTGATGATTGGCTTAATAGGCGATCAGATGCTCTGTCTTTCGAAAACAAGAAGCCCAGCATTTTATTACAGCCCAACGACAAATATAATTCTGCCAAAATGATAAAATTACTTGTATTTCCAGACAGAGGCATCCAAATGCACTTTCACCGCGCTGAAGCATCTCCAACGCACAGACAGGGATTTAATCATCACAGGAATCCCGAATCGCATCAGAGACTCCAAGCAGTCCAGGCGAATTGGGAAGCGCTTGAGTGTCGCTGCCAAATGGTATTTAACCTTATCATGCACCATACAGGTACGGCATTGTTGCCGCTTGGAGAAGGACAGCTCGGCCACCAAAGCCAGCTGACTGGGGCTGTGCTTCTCAGCACTACCTCACGGTGACAGGAAGTGATTGCATGTCAAGATGGCTGCCCTGTTGCTGATCTCCTCTATAAGGGATATATCCTCACAAGCATCTTCACTGCACTGCATACATTCAATGGCTAAAATGCTAATTTTGATCATGTAAATTTGCTAACATATTATTGACCATATGTTATTGAATATGCTGTTGCACATTTTCAAGGAAGCAAAAACCCATTAATACACGACATTTCCCTGGTTTATTTACACAAAAAGTAAAACATCTAATTGCTAATTGGATTTTGTCATGCTGGCTTGTGGTACTTTCAGTTATGCATACGCTTTACCTGTTTGAATGGTTATTCTTATTCATAATATTCTTTCCATCTGCCTGGCATAATATACGCGCCTGGCATTCCTTTGGATTAGATATATTATAAACATGAAAAGTATCTGAATGGGAATCTGTTTAAGAATATAAATAAGAAGTTGTGTACGTACGTGCGTAAGTGTGTGTGTGTGTGTGTGTGAAAGCACACAGTAGGGGCAGCGATACCCTAGCAGATTCAAGAGGGCCTAAGACTTTACCTAAAATAATCTAATGTGGGGGAGAAGGGGGTGGCAATGTAACATTTTGTCAGGGGTTCCAAAATTTCCAGTTATACCCCAGTGTGTGCAAAAAGATCATTTTTGTTGTCTATCAGGCACATAGCCAAAATTAAAAGTCCCCTTTAGAAATCCATGTCAGGGGGCCCTCCAACCACGATGAGCTTTATGGTGAAGGTCAGCCCCTCTGTGGACCTCAAGGTGGAGGTTTATGGCTATGTCAGCCCCTCTGTGGACCTCATGGTGGAAGTTTATGGTGAAGGTCAACTCTGTAGACCTCATGGTTGAGGTTGATGGCAGAGATCAACTCCAACATGGACTTCAAAGTGTAGATTTGTAATGGAGATCAGCTCCTCTGTGGATCTCAAGGTGGAGGTTTATGGTGAAAACAAGCTCCTTTGTGGACCTCAAGCCACAAACACAAGGTATTCATAAGGGTAGACATAAGACCAAATTTCAAATAGCAAAAATATATATGTTCAAATATGCTAAATGTACAAATATAGAAAATAAATGTAAGTGAGACTTCCTGCACAGAGAGAAGTCGTCATAGACGGTTACTGCCCTGGGCAGGAATGGCCTCCTGTAACGATCTTTATTGCAGCAGAACTGAAGGAGTCTCTGATGGAAAACACTCTGCTGCCCGGCCAGTAGGTTGTGCAGGGGGTTTGTGGTATTGTCCATAATGCCGAGTAGCTTGTGCAACATCCTTCTCTCCATAACCAATTCTAGGGCCTACAGAGCAGTCCGGTCCCCAGCACAGAGCCAGCCTTCTTTATCGGGCTGTTTAGCTTCTGAAAGGTATGTGGATTTGCCAGTTAGTATTGCACGATAGTAAATTCTTTATTGGCCGCAGGGCTGAAATTTGATGAGACTAGAGAAAACAAAGTTAAACAGGTCTAAACTGTAAAGCATTTGTAGGTATGTAGATCTAATTCAACAAAAAGATCTGTATGAGGAGCTTCAATATTGGAAAGATAAGGGACACAGAATGGTGAGGTAGAATAAGGTTTCAGCTGTCAGGGCCACTGCCACACAGGCAAGTGTTTTGTAGGGTTATGATTGGCTGAGCTTGTCAGCTGACCTTTCCCTGCCCTCCTGTCATCTTGCACCATTGTTTTACCTTGACCAAACATCCTTTCCAATTGTCCATCCATTGCACCCTCTACTCTTATTCCTGTGCTTCTATTCTGAAGTCAGATAATTGCTTTTGCTCCTGTGAATGTGCAGATAACAGGATTTTTGGTAATAATAATATAGGGTATGGTTTAATAAATCCTATTTTCAGTCTAATATTATTGCATATTTTTTTTATTTCTTATTATCATCATTATTATTATTATTTTTATTTTTTTAAGAAATGTCTCCCAAAATAATTAAGTAATGATCATCAGCATTCTGTTTGTCAATTTTGCGGTCGGAGAGAAAATAACGATAACAATAGTCCAACCGTCTTGCAAATGTCAAACAGCTAAATGCTATTTTGCCTAATTTTGTTTATTTGCTCATTCATTTCATTATGCATTAAAGCGAAATGTGTAATTGGATATGCTGGTTGATGGCAAACCCATTAGCGTGTCCCTACAGTTTTGGAATATTTAAGAAGGCACGGAGAGTATTGTTCCCTTACCAAGGTACTGGCCTGTGCTGGACTCCACTGTGGGATTTCAGATGCAGAAACCATCTCTGACTCATAGACATAAATAGTTAATTACAGACAATTATCTGCACTGCCTCTGTTTGGATAAAACACATAATGAATATGGATGGATTTGTAATCCAGTGCAGAACTTTAATCTGGACATATTACCGTGTATCATCTTTATTATATAAACATATGCCTATTCAACACAGGAAAACATTATCTGATCCAGGCAACATTATAGACAATTAGCCTAATTCTTTAAAACTTATATGCACAAAGTATATTCACACTAAAGTGCTTTGATTGGGTTTTCGGTGTTGAAATGTAGCTTAATATCTTAACAAGGCATTGTGGATGAGGGTGGGGGTTCGATTAAAGTAAAATGAAAATGAATCTGTTTCATAATTCCCCAACACTGACTTCACACATTTTTTAAGGCACTGCACAAATATAGTATGTGAAAATCTTACATTTATCTATAAATACACCTGAGCCATTCCATCCTGTGGTATGTTAATAATTAAAGGCACATTTTCATTCCAGGATCTGGTCCTTTTTCCATTCTGTATTCGACGTACTTGTTAAGCATATACACAATCACATGGAGGAGTACATGTTTAATATTTTGTACACCTGAAAGTGGTCAAAAAACATGCACAAACTGATACTTGTGTTCTGCACATAGCAGAAAATCGTAACAAATTGAGAAACGCTGTAGTATAACATTAATGAAATAAATGTAATTTTTAGCCTTTAAACCATGTAATTCGCACGACAGGTGTATGTACCATTAAATGACATTATATATGGCTCTAACTCCAATTACGGCTGATGTAATGAAGCTGTTTATCGAACGGCTTCTATTAAACCCGTGACTCAAGTTAATTTACTGACCGCCGCACGGTAGCTGTAAGGAATTGTACATTTTTAGACGGTTATTACAAGAAATTGTGTTGTAGAATTGGGGTAAAGTTGGTAATACTCATTTGAGTAATTTTTCCTTATTATCTGAAAATGTCTGACTGCAGAAAAATGCGCCAGGGTACACTGATGCTCAAGTGGTGGTAATATTTTACTTGAGATCGACTCTTCATCCAAGATTTTTAAATGGGACTGCGATTGGTTAAGGGTTCGAATCACACACCCGTTCCGTGTGGGTTGAGTTTGCATGTTCTCCCTGTGTTGCGTAGGTCTCCTTTGGATCTTTTTGCTTCCTCCCACAGTCCAAAGACATGCAATTAGGTTAACTGGTGTCTGTATAATTCCCCATAATGTGTGAATGTGTGTGGGAGGCTGTGTGTGTGTGTGTGTGTGTGTGTGTGTGTGTGGATACATGCCCTGCTAAGGACTGCATCCCATCCAGAGAGCGCCCTCGCCACTTGCCCTGTACTGCTTGGGATAGGCTCCAGACCCCTCATTTACGACCCCAACCAAGAGGTTGGAATAATAACCAATAAGAGGTTGGAAGCTAAATGAATAACTGATATGCCCACAGACTGCGAGGTTGTTATAAGATGCCCATTTGTAAGAACATCAGGACTCTTAGCTTAGCATTTCAGTATAAATACACGCTGATTTAACTGATGTGCTTGGCTGACTAAGATGAAAGGCGTACTCCTATCCCTTTCCGAATTTAAACTCTTAAAGTCTAGAGACCATTACATTTCCTTTTCAAATATTTACTCTTATTCATTTTACAATCCTGAGTAGCTTGGAGGTCCTTGATGGCGTGATTTAATCATTTAACAAACTGCTATGCTAACATGAATATGGTTATAAAATTCCCCAGTAATACCATGGCACCCAAGTTGTGTAAGTCATATTGCTAGAATTAACAGGAATGAAACAGTCATACTCTCACAAAAGGCTTCAGAATTAATTGAAAAATTTGCACCAGGGTGTCTTGTGAAGGAGATGGCGAAGATTTTGAGAAGCATGGCCTCATAGCTGGTTCGTTCACCTTGTGTTTGACCATTGAAGATGATAATGAAATGATACTGGTTCCAGGACAATGGGAGAAACCACAATAATAAATAATTCATCACAGTACAGCTTTGATAAAGGTGCCACATAATCATTTAGTTTTAGGTGCACTCTATGAGGTAATGATGCAATTGTTAGATTATTGTGAGGGATCACTAGTCACGTCACCGGGAACCGACGGTCCAGAAAGGTCCAGAGGTTTGACCCTGGCCTGCCCTGCATCAGCCCGCTGACCTCAGATTGTCCCCCATGAGGACTTGACCTGTAGACCTCAGCCTGAAGTTCTGAACCTGCCCCAGCACCTTGCTACACCTCATAATAGTGCTCGATAAACAAACCCTGAGGGCTCACTGTCGCCTACTAGTGGTGCCCTCTGTCCCTGTCCTAAGCCACATTATGAATTTTATGTATAAACTTTTTACCTAACAAAATTCAGTCTCTTCTTTAGTTATATGTGGCCTATTTAAGGCATTCAAGATATTTAGTAATGCAATGGAAATTCATACATCTGTAATGACATCCCTGCTGTCAGTAATTTTACCACACTGCGGTGTGCGTGTAGATATCTGTCTCATTTTAAATGTCCTTCTGGATGAGAAATATTCATGCCAATTATTTACAGGTAAGCCAGGCAGCAGATGGACGCTCCGGACGCGATGCTGTCCAAGTAGGTGACCGCACTCCAACGGTGAGGTTCTACAGAATGCCCACTCCATCTAGAAGCAGAAGACCGCCTTCACGCGGCCGTGTTAGGAGAAGCAGAACAAACTCTGGACTTCCAGTCGCTGAGATGGAGGTGTTTGTGTGTAGCAGATACTGGCAGAGTGCTACAGTGTGATTTGGTGTGGGGGGGGGGGGTGCACTTTGATGTGTGGGAGGTGGCATTCAGTTTTGTAGGAAAAGCACAGTGCCATGACACACAAAAGAAGGGTGTTCAGTGACACCCGTGGAGTAAACGTCCTGGTTGGTCCTGCCCTCACCTCACCATACCACACCACACAACAAGGCCAAATTCAAAAGTAAATGGTTCTTGGGGGTGCTATATAGAACCCTAAGGGTTCTAACCCTAGGAAATAGAACCATTGCCTTCAAAAAGGTTATATTTCATGCACGTGAGGATATATTAAATGGTTCTATATAGAACCTTTTGAGGTTGCTATATATGTACCAAGCTATAGAACTCTTAAAGGTTCAATATGGAGCCTTTTGTTTTAAGAGTGTATTACTATAATAATAATTATTATTATAATAATAATAGGAGGGGGCGGCACGGTGGCGCAGTGGGTAGCGCTGCCGCCTCACACCTCTGGGACCGGGGTTCGAATCCAGCCCAGTTCCATGTGTGTGGAGTTTGCATGTTCTCCCCGTGCC
>JAODKL010000081.1:6349501-6361910 GCA_026780765.1 Petrocephalus schoutedeni | reverse complement strand
TGTCTCTCGACTTCACACATTTTTGTACATTTGTGTGTGTATATATATACACACACACAGATATATATATAGCTGTGTGTATGTGGTGTATCTGCTCCGGTAATTGCAGCAAATGGGCTTACACCACATATTAGTTTTTTGTAAGGGTCTTTTCACATTTACTTTTAAGTATTTTCAATTATAGTAACTCAAAATGGATTCTTAGTAGAGTGATTAACGTGTGTATAGCTTCCTCTGACCCTAGATGGGGCGGGACCCACTGACCATTAGGTGACTGCTGACACGGTCAGCTAGCCAGAGCATTTGTCCCATCTTCCCATCCCGCTGGGCTGCTTTGTATGACTCGTTGTGTTCTTACGCCCCCCCCCCCCCACCACCCCCCAAAGAAAGAGAGACCCTCAGATTTGACAAACCTGCATCCCTTTCTGTCAGCCCGTGAATAGGGGAAATAGGAAAATACACCTTGGGTCTGTTGAAAATAGCCCCTGTCATGCTGTCTTGTTCACTAAGCCGCCCAAACTATCACACAGTGTCCTCCTGGAAAGATGCAGAGGGGCTCAGCGAACGGCTGAATCTGAAGCCCAAATTCATCAGCATCGGCATCGACATTAGTATTATTGTTATTCTTATTATTATTGTCGCTGTTGTTGTTGGGTGTGACATCATTAAAACTGATAATACAAAGAATCTTCATCGTTGAAGCCATTTGCTCACATCGCACATGTGGAAAAATAACTGTGCTGCAGCCGGTCCAGCTCAGCAGTAAGCGTGATGTTAGCACTCATTACAGGCCATTCCTCTGTCACTCCGGCTTAGAAACAGCTTGACATGGTGCTACCTTGATGTAATTTGCAAATCAATACTCCCTTAGCTGGTGGCCCTGGAGCTGTTTGCCTGTCAGCTTCACACACCTTCACCTCTGGATTATTGTTGTTTCTCGCTCACTCACTCTCTATCGCTCCCTCTCTCTCACTCACCCGCTCTCTCTCTCTCTCTTTCTCCAATCAGTCAGGCTGCTACAGTCTTTCAGAGCTACATTAGTGGAGTGATTCTGCACTGCCAGGTCTTCATCTTTCAGCAGAAAACATTGGGGGACGTAAGTGTTTCCAGCTGCATTGAAACTTCAGGGATCAGGGGGAAAAAAAGGACAGCAAACGCCCAAATGGCTCACTCATCCTTCGATTTGTGATTAGCTGGTGAAGATGATGGCGTTCACATTGATGAATGATGACACCTTTCATTCGAGATGTCAAGTTTCTTTCAAACAGCCGATTATTTTTCTCGAGCGTGGCATTGAATCTGCTAAAACTATTCAAACTATCGAATATGCTCTAACATTCACAGAGGCGCACTAAATACACACAGTAAATAGCCAGAAGGAAAAGTCTCAGAACAGCCAAACTACCCTTTACAGGTTCTTTATAGATTGTCGTATAGTATGAAAGTGGCCAGGCATTTTGTGATTGCTCATAATTACAGCCCCCCACATCTGTAAGCGCAGCCATGTTCCTGGCCAATGAATAATTGAATTTCAACATCACAATTATTATGCATCATAGATAACAGTATATTTTATTATATTTAACCAGAGGCTGTAGCTGTGTGGACCTTAAGAGGTCTAAATAAATCATGTCTAAGCTAGTGCTCGAGTTAGATGGTGAAGTCGCAACCCGTGGTCAAGATGTGTTGAACTTCCCTGTTTTTAAACATCTTGAAGACAAGGTCTTGCTCCTTCTAAGACAGTAGGCTCTATTGTCTCAAATATTGTTTTGATATTTTTTCCCAGTGCAACAAAGAAAAATGAAATCTATGCTAATATTCTAGTCTTTCAGGAAGTGCTTCTCCGCTCTCTCAGTGTTTGTTTTTGTAACTGTTTGATGTAAGGAAAAATAAATTTCACACAGGGACAAACATCATATTAAAATAAAACACCTTAGGGCAATTATCGTGGCTGGACTTTTCAATGCGGCCCCTTTAAAATACCATTTATGTAAAGCGGCAATTCTCCCACAGTGAAATTTTATTTTTACCAGGAAAAGATGGAGATAGAGCAGTCAATCAGGAAAACGATAAAGGATGTTAGAGTAGAGGAGTACTTCTGAATGGGGATCTGAGTGAGAGGCTGTTACTGATTGTAAACACTGGAAACTCAATCACAGTCGCACAGAAAGACACAAAAGAAAGACAAAGAAAAAGTAGAAACGGTTTTGCTGTGTCCGATCATCTTGGCCCATAGATTTGTGCATTCAAAGGCTCTCCCCAACATAGCCCTATTACCGCGAATAATACCGAGCATTATACGAGCAGTTTGGTAAAAACAGAAGTGAATCGACTTGATAAATTTCACCCCGCCGAGATGTGAAGCATTGGTAAGTTGATGGAAAGAAAATGACAAAGTTAATGGACAATTCTGACGTGCGCATACGGACCGCGTACGGACCGCGTTCACCCGCGGGCGCCTGTTTCGCCACAGATGTGTGGGTGTGGCTGCAGTAAAAATTAGCAGAGGGTAAAATCGGAGTAAAACTGTCACCGAAGGGAGGATGACAGGCGGAAGGGGAGCAGGATTCGTCCTCCTTCAAGCCACTGCCAATTACAATTATGAAATCAGTACGAGACGGGTAGGTGGGGGGAGGGGATGCCTAAGTCAGACCATGAGCTCTGCGCAAGGGTTGCAGCAAAGCAGATACCAGGCAACAGCTACAAGCTATGAGGGGGGGGGGGGGGGGTGACTGTGTAGTGGAACATCAATAGTCACTGACCCCCCCTGCTGGTTTTGAAGGAGCTTTTTCATATGTCTCTTGCGGTGCCTGACAGTGAGCTAAATCAATAGATCATTCAGCAAGGGGACACAGTGACACCTGCCCCCCACCGGCTGGTAGGTGATGCGAGGGGAGGGTCTCCCACCAGGGACATCACAAACGGCAGAATTAGCCGGCAGCCTTGGGTTTCTCTTCTTTTGGCAGTGGCGCTAGTGTTGTTGTGTTCATATTTATTTTTACTTTGTTTATTAGTAGACAAAAAAAAATTGCTAGAATCAAAAAGGGTACAAATTAATGAACGACATGTATCTGAATAAACATCGTAAAAGTCAGCAACTAATCAAAAATGTACTGTATACTGTATTGAATACGTATTGAAGTCTTTATAACATTTCATTTCCGCTTATATTATTTTCATTTGTGCACACCAAAACATCCCATTATATATATACTTGTATGTTGACTCCCGGGGGGGTGCGGGGGCGTCGTGACACTGGGACAAAGGACGTGGGGGCAGGCGAGATTATAAAGGGGTTTTTTTAAACTCAAAAGAACAAGAGCTAGATTATCTCAGAGGATGAAAATGGGAAGAACGGAGGAAGGCTGGGTATAGGCAACACAAGGATGTGATGTCAATGACAGGACTGGGGAACACGGGACCGGGAAGCACATATTTACAAGAGTGAGTCTGCAGTGAGTCACACAAGGGCGGGAACAAGAGGTAAGACCAACGGTTGATAGGTGTGGCTCGTCAGGGTCATGCTGGGGAGAGGATCAGATGAGCCCCCCCACCCCCCCCCCCCCAGAAGGACAAACAGATGAGACAAATGGGACACAGGACTAGAAAGCCCATGACAGGACACACAGGATAAATGCAGAGCCACTGGACATAGCAGGATGGGGCTGGACAAACAGTAAGTCCAGGGGCACAGAACAGGCAGGGACGAGACCAGGGCCCAAAAGGATAGACATGTGACAAGAGCAGGAAGCAGAGACAAATACCAGACATCAGCGGGCACCCGGGAGTAGAGGAGATGGAGATTGAGACAGAGGCAGACAGAACAGGCCAAAAAGGGCAAAGACACAGGAGAGGAACACAGGAGATACAGATCAGGGAAGGAAAAAGGCAAGACAGGGCAATGGGACAAAAACTGAGGCTTGGTGAACAGGAACGGGGCCTGGCTCGGGTGCACTCTGGACCATGGGAATCAGGGCACCAATCCTGGAACGTGGATCTTCCTGGGCTCATTCACCGGCGACCAACCAAAGGGCCGAGTGTCTCAGAGGGGACAGGAAACAGGACAGAGTGATGCACAGGGCATGGCTCTGGGGGGAGAGGGGATTTATTTGCTGCTTCTCACCACCTCGCAGCTCATGAACAGGCACCAAGAACTAAATATGCGAAAATAATGTAAGCCATCTGAGAACTATTTCAGACCACACTGGATGCCGGTAAGGATCTTCATCAGGTCACGAGTTAAGCACACGCACGCATACATCTGCTGTAGCTGAAATTATCAGTTAGCTGGGAAGCGGTGACCAATAGCATTTTGACTATTTACGTCTGAAGAATAATTTTCCAATATGTTTGTGAACTGACATTCCATTTTGTTTATGGTTCAGTTTATTTATTTTAAATGCCTCAAATTCAAATATGGGGCAACTCAGCCGTCAAAGGGTTGCTAAGAAGTTCTGCAGATCTGCATGGTCTACAAGGGCACTGGGAACAGATGGGTAGAGAGGAAGCACCTGAAGCTGTTGTTAGACAGGGCTGTGTTGTTCAAAGTGCTCCAATACCTGTGGGAGCTGACAGCTCAGGGAAGAACATCATAGAGCTGACTTTTGTGCGTCTCACTTTGTAAAACCTCCCCGGGTCTGCAGCATCTTCAAAGAGATGCACAGATGTTTATCCGAGCGTGCATCATCTGAGTGATTTTCGGGTCATGCCATGTGGACGCGGGTAGGTCTTCCTGGACACGCCGGTCGCCCAGTTAACATCACGCTCTCTGCTCCTACGACATGGACAGCAGCATTTCTGCCTTCATTAGATGTTCCTCAGACTCATTTCATTCCTGAAGGCTTTCGTATAAATGATTAAAAACAAATCAGTCATGCTCATGATCAGTTACAGTCTGCAGTTAAATCAGCAGTTTTACTTACTGGCTTCTACAGTAATTATTTAGTGTTTGTTTACTTATTCAGTTTTGCTCATTCCTTCACTTGTGTAGTCAGCATATTTCATCAATTATTAAAAAATTATTCAATGTACAATGCACTTTGAAAGCAATTTCAAGTCTTACACATATTCGGTTTAGCATCCATCCATCCAACTTCTAAATGATCCTTATTAGGGTCATGGGGAAATTAGATGTATTATGGTTATTATTAGTATTATTGCAGGCATCTTTCTCTTTTACGAAAGTAGAGCGTACCTATGAAACCTTTCCTAAGCTGAAATGGTATATAGAGAGGAAGTGATTGACTTTATATAGGAAAAAAAAATGAATGAAAGTATTACCTACTAAATCATACCAAATAACACTACCATACAGTAAAAGCAGGAATGATGTTGATGATGTAACGCCGAAATATTGTATGTACAGTGTACCTTCACTTACAAGAATCAGTAGAGACAGGTATGCATTCTGAGAAATCCCAGGTTCAGTTTCGCCATTGTGAGAACGTCCTAGAGCATACAAACCTAGAGGGTATAGCCAACTACACACCTAGGCTATATGGTATACAGTATAATAAATACAAAAACCAGTAACATAGTTATTTATTATCGTCATCAAATATTGTGTGTGCTATACTATTGCACAACTGGCAGCGCAGTAGGCTTCTTACATCAGCATCACCACAAACACGTGAATAATGCCTAGCACTACGACGTCTATAGAAATTATTCAGCTCTCTTATAATCTAATGGGACCATTGAAATATGTGCAGTCTGTCGTTGACCGAAACATTGTTATGCTCATGCCTATATATCTATAAAAAAAATACTAAACGCTATTTTTGCATTTTTCATTTATTTTCATAAACGCAAAAACTCCTCTTCAGATTTCTTGTGATTAGCGAAAGCAGGGGCTAATGTAGGGTTAGTTTGTTTCCTTATAATTGTTATTGTTGTTTGTTTGATGCTGTTCTGGTTGTACGCTTTCTGGAAATGCAGAGTGTAAGGAGCACAGCATAGGGGGCTGAAGCCCGCAGACATTTCTAACTTTATCACACAGTACATGAGACTTCCAACACGTGGAGCCAGAATTTTTACATCCCATACGTCTTGTACTATCAGACAAGTAGCAGCAGTAATTTTTGATGATAACAGTGAGGTGTATTCTGTATTATGAATTCAAATTTTGCCCGAAAACCCAATTTTTTCTAATGCCTGCTTAGAGTGCCAAGGTATCCATCAAGCAGACTTTTGTTCCCAGAAACCCACCACTGCCGGTTGGTGGCTGATAACTGATCAACATAATAAATGCTAACAATCGCCACTAATCACGTTTGGCCACCGCAAGTGGGTCTCCGCTTTCCTTGATTTTGAATAAACACAGCCTTCATCCAGGAACCTCGCCTCCCCCCGCCCCCCCCAATGATTCTGGACTGTCTACATGCAGGCCGTTATTGCACTTTGAATAATGGAAACATCTGCCAAAATTGAAGTGCTCGATCTGGGTCTGCCCTCGCTGTCCATTCCCACAACATTCCTGTCGAAAGAGTGAGAAAATTCTGCATGAACTTCAGCGGTTTGTTTTTCTTTTCCTGATAGTTTGAGAGGCGGGGATGGCCCATGATCTTGCTATACTATAGCCTGTGGCCAGACCTGGCACACTAGCTAGACCTCAGGCGAATACAACTGGAACCGGATGGGCAAACTGTGCCATTTGAGTAACTCGCTGCGCATTCCGTCATAAGTACGGCTGATTTACTCCATGTTTGCATAACATGCAAGGCGGCCAGTGGATTCCCGGGGAAACCGGAGCGGGGAGGGGGGGCCCTGAGAGTGACTCCCGGCTCGGCTCTTTCATTTACCTGAAACGCTTAAATACCATTCAGATTGTGGGTTGACCCCGTTTTATGGAAGCGGCACCAATTTATCCCCAGAAACCGGCAAAGAGACAACATTATTTCTAGAGGTGCTGTGATGCAAACATTAAAAATAGATGGAACTGGGTCCATGCATTAAATATAATGCTGGATGAATGTTTAACGTTAGTTCGGGAGAAATGTCTGCGCATTAAAGAAATCATAACTCAGACGTGCGAATCCATATCTGCCGGTTTTTGGCTCCGTACTTTCGCCGCAAATGTTAAATTCCCCCCGATGCCTCCATCTTCAATTCTTTCTCGCCCTTTCTAATGTTCTTCCGTCTGACCTTTTGCTCTCCTCTCACGCCGCGTCCGACTCTTCTCCTCCGCGGCCTCGTTTTCTGCGTCCGACGCCTCTGCTTTCCTATTCGCCGGAGCACCCACTGTCATCACCGCTCACGATCAATGTCACCACGAGTCTCCCAGATGTCGCCATGTTTAATTACACCATCCCCCACGGATGTTATGAATCCTTTCCTTGCGGGGATTTATCAGCTATATTCCCCTCTAATCAATGCGTAGTTACAAAGCCCACGGGAGTGCGAGTTGTCGTAGCTCTCTAACTGAGCGACACACGCCCTTGATTAATCAACACGGTGCACACTGGAGACTGTGCGAATTATGCGGCGCTGCATATTTAGTGTTTCACGTGAATTATAACCTTTCGAAGTATACTTTCTCTATCAGTCTGCAGGGGCTACTTGAATAGGATTTATAGCTAGCTTGTGAAATACGACGCGGCTCGTAGGCGCACATTAGCTCGCAGAGACGAGGTGAGTGATGCTGTCATGCATTGGCATTCAGACAGAGAGCACCTTGAGAGTGTGAGAGCGATCTGAATGAGATTGTGTAACGTGACGCTTTCATCCACAGAACTACTGCAGCAAGAATACATCAGGGATACATTTCGAGGTGATGATGCTAATTAGATTTCTGCTTGACACAGTATGGCAGGAAAAGTAAAACATTTAATGATATTGGAAACATTTTAGATCCATGAAATGTTTTACATTACTTATTTACGTAGCAATTAGGCTATTTTCTCTAATAACACAGTTTGTCTTCATTGGCCACACACAAGCCGGGCCCAGTTCACTCCCTCACTCCAAATATTAACATTAGTCAAATTGATGGTGCCGAAACAACTCCATGAAAAATATGCTTTCCACGTTATGTATGTGCCACATATGAGAAAGAGAATATTAATGAATATACAACATAATACATTTTTATAGCCATTTAAAATACATGCATTTGTACATATCAAATTACCTCCATTTTTGATAACTATACAGGGTTATGGGAACTGACACCAGAAAGCAGAGGACTTCATGAATGGGAAAAAAGGGCACTTAAATAAAACGAACAGCAAAAAACAAAAACACACCGTAATAGTCTGCAGTTGCTCCAGTATGCCACAACATTTCCATGCTCTCTCTACATAGAACCATGATGACAGCAGTTTGAAAGACAGAGGACAATCCATCCATATATTTTTCCAAATGCCTATAGCTGGTCGAGGTTCACGGGGAGACCTGGTCCAGGCAGCACAGGCCACTAGGCAAGACCTTGGATGGATTGGCGAAGATCCAGTCATTCACATTAGCGAGGCTTGTTTTTCATTTTTCAGCTTGTGAATTTGGAATCGAGAGTTTTTAACTATCTATCGGTGTGGCACAGTGAACGTGGAATAAAAGATGCAGTGGTTAGGTCCATTGTGGAGGGACCTACGGATGGATCTGACCATTTAACGGTTCATTGAATCTCAACAGATTCACTTTATTTGAAGTGAAGTTTGATCCCCTGGTCTGATGCAGCATTTTGACAAGAAAATGTAGCTTTTGTTCCTTCGGGCCTATGATTCTTTATTGAGATAGTTATTTCGTATCTTGGCCTTAAAATAAGTGTTCTATTGCAGGAAAAATACGAGAGGACTTTTGAGGTCTTTTTTTTATTGAATTTGGGATTATCATTTTACTTATGCAGTTATATATTCGAGTCCATGTTAGATTGAGAGGAATCTGAAAAATTTATGGAGACATTAAATTATTCTGTATTATTTTCATGTCTTTTCTTGATTTCTTGACAGACTTCAGGAATAACTTAAAAATTATCATTTACATTTCATTTAATCTAACAGAAGATCGATTCAGTCTGGAGGAAAAAAAGTCTAGTTTTCCACTGCTATACCTCAAGTAATTCCTCAAGCAAATAAATGTAAGTAAATAAATATACTGTGGTGTGGATTTCAGCTTTAGGACTGCTAGTTTATGGAACTATCTAGCTGACTTAGTCTGGTATCCTCCCTAATCCCTAACCCTAATCCTAACCTTGATCCCTAAACCTAATCCTATCCCTGATCCCTAACCCTAATCCTGTCCCTGATCCCTAACCGAATTTAACTCCTAGACCTTCCTCAATAGTCTATAATCAGCACTGATATTTACAGCAGCAATCTGCCTTTTACACCAATACCCCATATCCTATGACGTCCAGTCCAATGTGTTGATTGTGAATGTGTTGATATCCTGCCCTATGTGCTACAACGTTTCTGCAGGAAAAAAAAAACTTCTTACTTGAATGACCTTTAAATAAAATGTTATATTCCGGCTTGAAAATGCAATGCTGTCAACGCGACGGCTTCAACATGTGGCTGTAGTATAATGAGGCGTCCGTGTTGTCAATGGTGGAAAATGAGTAAAGGAAATCAATATTACATTTTCCAGCTAGCCATAATGAATTTATAACAGTTTGAAATGTTGTTTTTCCACCACACAGGCTGCATGCAACAGTAATACTAAGGAACCCCCCCACCCAGGTTAATGTGCCCGACAGAACCGCGACACAGGATAGGCTGTTTTTTTCAGGGGTGGAGTTAAAGTGAGGATCCTTAAGGTTTAGGCACCTGTCAGAACCATGAGATGGGATTGGCTGGTCATTCAAGGGCAGAATTAAAGTGGGATTCCCTCGGGGTTTAGGCACCTGACAGATCTATGAGATGTCATTGGCTGGTTCTTCAGGGGCGGGGCTTCGATTTCCAGGAGTTACTGGGCAGGGCAGATTCCATCAGAGGAGTGAACTTGGAAATAAATGTTTCAGCTGGTGTGAAAAGAACGCCTGCGAGCCTAAAAGACAGGAACAGGACAGCTACTGGACCGAACAGAACACAGAGTCCATATTAAGACCGTGGCCAGGATTATTGGGATGTAAGAAAAGTGCAGACTGTGATGAGTGTAATAGCTTCAAGGCAAGAGCGTTGTAGGGTGCATAGAATCTAACGTGTCAGAAAGTCTGTACAGGGACTGCAGCTTGTTAATTTGCAAACGCTCTAGAAAGTAGCAGTCTGATATTACGGCGTCCCATCTGACGCCGCATCGGCCCTCCCGTGCCAGCTTTCCACTCTTTGCGTCACTCCGCAGAAAATTGCCATGGAGTCAGGATCCAGTTAATTTCCTAAATCCCATTTCTGTTTGTGCCGAGCGTTCCGGGATGAACCCTAACACTGGGCCCCCGCCGGGATTCCTCTACCGCCAGCCGACATTTCCTTTCCATTTCCCCGCCTGGGTAGCCACCCCTGTATCGCTCTGAATGTCAGCCCGTCGAGACCCTGATGATTTAACCTTCCTCTTTGCACCGGTACTTGATAATGCAATAATCCCCCTTTGCTGAGGCAGACAGAGTGAGGCTCGCTGGTGAGATTACTGAGGCTGGCAGACGTGCAGGAAGAGTCGAGCTCGAACACGCGTGAACCTTTACAGTTGGGCTGTAATTTAAATGATTTTTTTTTACCATTAAAGAAGAACTCCAGATTCATCCAAGTCATCAGTAGATTAAGCATTTCACATAGTTAGCCATTATTTAAGTGATCAGGAAAGACATCCTCTCCAACACAGTGGTTCTACTATCTTTTCTGATGGTATTGTTTTTTCTTTTATTAGTAATACCGTCTGTCAGAAGCGCGTTAACTGGTTTGAGTTACCCGCAGAGTTTCCCTATACTTGCTCTGATTGCCAACCGACTTTGGTTTAATCAAGAATGAAGCTACAGTGCAGAGTTCTCAGGGGATTCTCAAACATTTTGTAATACTTAGGCAGTATGCATGGTATGGAACTGGAGGCCAGATAGTTATTATTGGGATTGGCTGGCTAGCACAATGAGAGTGATAAGACAGGGGTACATAAATCCGGGACTGATGGAGTGGCTGAGCTGTTAATTACTCATCTTTGGTCGAGATTTCGGGTAGGACTGAAACCAAGTCAGACATGCTGTAAGCAGGAATGTAAACCACAGTTCAAACCTTGCTAAACCCCAGACATGCTAGGAAATCTCAGCTGCATTAAAGAGATTTGTTTCAGGATCAACCGCTAGGATAAAAGCCTGACTTTCTAAATCTTGTTTGTCAGATTTTTTTTTCTTTTTTTCCGATTCATTCTTAGATTTTATTAAATATTTAATATTTAAGTAATTAAAATATGGATTCCAGTTTCACAAGTCATCGATTATTGTGAGCACATTACATGCTAAGTTCTGCGTAAATTTGGAATGATAGCTAATTCTGAATTAACGCATTTTATTTAATTATGCTCAAATCGCATGTCAGAATTCATTACCGACGGCGAAACCTCCCGGCCGGTTGGACCAAAACGACACGTCCCCTAAAAGCGGTACATCCTTGGGCGACAGTCAGTAGAGGGTGACGCGTCCGTCGTTTGGAGCACGTGACTCTCTGCCGACACAGCGGCCGTGCGCGGGGAGGTGCTCGCTCGGAATTAGAGAGGCTCGGCGTTATGTGCCGTCGGCCGATGTAGCCTCGCCTGAACGCAGCTTTGGTAGGCAGCCGAAGAGCACTGGAACGATTTGCGCTGCTTGATTTGTTTCCTTCCCAGTGTGCGGAATGATAAGCAGTGGCATGCACTGATGTGCCGGCAAGCCGTGCCGCTTTGAACCCTCTCCCCTAAAAGAGTGAATAAAATATACTGTTTCCTCCTGTCAGGAAACTGACCCGTGGCATCATGTGTAGCTAAGGAAGCCCTTCGGCTTCTCCTCGGCTCCTAGTTTATTGATGTGCAGTGCATTGTGGGGGGAAAAATATACCACTGGACTGTCCTGTTAATCCACTCAGTCTTTGCTTTTCTGTTGTATCGCTAGCTCGCATCGATACAGGGGGAGCCCGTCCTCCAGGGGCCGGCAGAGGAGATCAAATGAACAGGATGGCAAAGTGCTAATTTACAAGGTCCCAATGTTAAGATTTGAGTCCCGATGAATGGGCCAGGCAGGTGCTGGCATGCAGGTGCTGGTGCTGCTTCTGATGGCAGGATGGACAGTGGTACAGCACCAGGGAAAGAAGGAGAGACGTCACAGGGACAACAATATTCAACAAAGTTGAACATATTTTGAATTAGCTATCTGTATTCATAGTACCTCTTTGAATGTTTGTTCTATTTATGTACTGATATAAGTAAATATAAGTAAGTAAGTAATATACACTCACCGGCCACTTTATTAGGCACACCTGTCCAACTGCTCGTTGATGCAAATTACTGATCAGCCAAT
>JAODKL010000081.1:6336950-6349401 GCA_026780765.1 Petrocephalus schoutedeni | reverse complement strand
CCACACACATGGAACTGGACCAGATTCGAACCCCGGTCCCAGAGGTGTGAGGCGACAGTGCTACCCACCGCACCACCATGCCGCCCCCACCCCGAGTGTGTATGTATATATATATATGTATATATATATATATATATATATATAATTTATTATTTTTTTTAAAGAATAAAATTATTGATTATTTATCTATTGTTTGTTCTACATCAGCATTTTATGTATATATCATAGTGTATATAGTGCAAAGTCTTCTTTAGAATTTTTATTTCAGCTGCTTATATTTTAGATTGTGTCTCTTTAGGTTGTGTCTCTTTGTGACTGTGCTGTAGTAGCATGAGCAGTTTCCTCCAGGATCAATAAAGTTTTCCGATTCTGATTCTGGGCGATGTGCGTGCCGTGATCCACTTAGCTGTTGCTGGTAGGTGACGTTGGTGCCAGAGGGCCTTCCCCTAGCAGCGCCTCACTTATATAAGTCCCCTTGTTAGGCCACACTAGCCGCCTGTGTGGTCTGTACTCTGTCAGCAAAGTTAGATGACTGGGTCCCATTGCAGCGCCACCCAGTGTTCACCGGCTGCCTACTGGGCTGTGGCTCGCCTCGAGTAACTGATAGAGGATAGGGGGTTTGGGGGCAGGTGCATGCTACCCATAGCCCAGTCCCATGGACTTTCGCCACTCCTATAGCTGGTCCCGACCGTGTCCATTGGCTGTGTCCCATATGCGTTGCATTAACCCACATTTGTTTAGTCCTCAAATATTTACTTAAACCTTAAGCGTTTATTACAAATCCCAGCTTATTTATTAATGGCTTGTGTAGAACCTCTATGCATACGTGAAAGTATATTAGCAGCTTGCTAACGCACAGATGGCTACAATAAAACAACGTGGGCCTGAGGAGGTTTTAGTCCAACGATGTGGGCGATGAAGAATGTTCCGGAATTTTCATGGTGGTTCTGTCCTAGAAATCATGCTCCGTGTTAAAACATCCATACAACATTATGATGATGATGATTATTATTATTATTTATGTAACCTGCTTGCAAGTCTTTTTTATCTGCACAGCTGTCACTAGTCACCGGTGCAAGGCTCATATAACATTTACTTGTGTTTGATTCTGAAAACGGAAAACACGTACAAAACCAAATATTTCAAAGTCTCCTTTTTCATACAAAATATTTGAGCTTGAATGTTATCGCGTGGAGCACGCTGAAATGGAACCTCTGAGTTATAAAGGCATTAAACTGTTACACTCAGCAGTAAAAGCCTTCTGCGGTCTGAGAGAATCAGAGTCGGTTCATCCTCGCTGCTTGGATGGGCACTGGATCCAGTGGCCTCTGATCTCGGGCAGAAATCAATTGAGTTTAATGCCACCTGAAAGGAGATAAAGTGGCGGCCGAGACAGGGGCCCTGAATCGGACTGTCTGAAATGCTAATACCGAAGGGCGGACACTCTGACAGCTCGCCTCGTCCATGTGACCCGCCAAGGCCTATTTAGCGGCAACTTGAACTGGCGTCTTCCCGGAAAATCCTCACTGTCACCGAGCTTTTGACCTTCACACCACCGGGAGGGGGTTTGTTTTTTCGGGCACCTCAGAGGAATCTAGCCCTTGTTATCTTTGCCTGCATCTGGCAGCAAGCTGGGCCCTGACTCTCTGCCTAATCCTGCTCCAGAGGGGCCGCGATGGCCGCACGAACTAATCGCTCCACCGCGATCCCGCCGTGTTGCCCGCCGTCGCCGTTTCCCCCCGAACGCCAGCTCCCACAGAGCGCTGCAGCCCGCGTCACGCGAGATGCATGCGATTGCAAATGCGTGTGTCCAGAACGCGGCCGTTCCTGTTCTGTACAGGCTAACATCTGGTCTAGTAAAGCAGCCTGCGTGCAGAGTTATTAGTAAAATGTCTTCTTTTCATTCTTGGAAATCTCAGATAGATCAGTAAACGTGACATTGCGTAGATAAATGCAGCTGCAGTATCACGGATGTCACTGGCAGGTGTGTGATATGACTGTCTATAACATGTACTCACACATGCTCAGGCACACACAGGACCACATCTGGGGGAAGCACGCTGGGAATCGAGTAGGAATTGCCTGCACGGATTTAGCCCGTGTTCCTTACGTCATTAAACATTTCACACAAAACCCTTCCGACAGAAAGAGCCGCCGGTAACGGTCATGCCTCCGTTCTCCCACCTGTCTGACTTCCACTGCCCAGGGGCCCCAGAGCCATGAGTCTGGGCCAGGGCGAGGCCTCTGAACAGCCTCTGGCACCCGCCGGAGACGCAGGCCTCCGGGGGAAGGTAAGCCGGGTGATTGGATGCTGATGCACAGGGTTGTGCTGGCCACCCGCTGCGATTAGCCTAGAGGCAGAGAGCAAAATAAACTGGGAACTGGCAGGGATCCATGCAGGAAGCACATACACGCACACACACTCATGCGCGTGCCGTGAGTGAGACAAGCAGAGCGATCACGGGAGCACCAGGCCGAACGGTGCTCCTGCAGAACCGCGCGGCCAGTCCTTAAGTGCGGCACATTTAAGCTTGTGCATAGCAATGGGAGCGCGGGGGCGTGGTTTCCCAGGAGGCCAAGTTCCTCTCAGATTTCTCCATTCCTCTGGGGTTTTTGCAAAAACAATCGTACCACCTGTTTGCCCGTCCTGCTGCCTCCGCAGTCTGGCTCACTGTCCCTGCCTGCAGTCAATGTGCGACTCGTTCTGCTTAAAGCTTTTATCCAAATGACACTGTGTCTCTTCCTTTATTTTTTAAGGTGATCAAATTTTCAAAGGTTTCAAATTACACTTAAAATGACTTTATATTTAGATACAATTTTTATTGTTAATAATAAATGTATTAGTGTTATCATTATCATCATCATAATCAACATCACTAATAATAAAAAATAAATAATAATAATAATAACTAAAAATTATAATAATAATGACTAAACATAATAATAATAATAATAAAAACAATGTTGAATCCTTACCTTTGAATAGTATTAAATTTAGTTTTCATTTTATTTATTTCTACTGACGGATAAAAAAAGTGATTGATTTCGGAGATTGAGCATCAGTCAAAAACACCTGAGGCTCTTTGACCTTAAAGATTTAATTTTCTCACTGAAATGTCAATATCACAACAGAAACACCATTGTGACCCATTACCTTCAAGGATTAGATGAGAGGGACTTCTGAGACGTGATCTTTAGAGCAATTAGCTCGGTCAACTTTCTGGTCCAACAGAAGACCAGAAAGGACAATAGAATAAAATCTATAGCTAGGCAGCAGGCTGATCTTCTGGGTGCCGGTGATTATGTTCACAGTTACACACACCAGACTCACAAGGAATGAGGGGCACATCTCAGGTGGCTTCGTGGTCATGGCTGTGGTTCTCAGTCAACTACAAACACGCACCATATTTTTCCTAAAACATTATTAGCATCTTTAACGTGATATAGTGACAAATAGTCAGGAATATTTCGAATATATCCACTGAAAAGGATTGCATCAAAAATACATGGTAGGAGAATATATTGGACATTGCACCTGTTGGAAATGCATAGTCCAGATGTGAATTTGATATTCTGTGCTTGTAGTGAAGAGTAGATAAGCTGGGTCTAAATTAATCATGGGATGTATGGCTCTGATTATGATCCACTGCAATGCATTTCGGAAGCTTGGCTGGGAACGTCATCGATTTTCCAATCTCACACT
Source organism: Petrocephalus schoutedeni (assembly GCA_026780765.1). Classification (NCBI taxonomy): domain Eukaryota; kingdom Metazoa; phylum Chordata; class Actinopteri; order Osteoglossiformes; family Mormyridae; genus Petrocephalus; species Petrocephalus schoutedeni. The sequence continues at coordinate 6,345,698 of JAODKL010000081.1, read as the reverse complement.
CGCAGTCCAGGCCCACACCAAGATGATATTCTCAACCTTAAAGTGATTTCTAACCTTCCAGCAGCTGCTCCCAACCTGACCCTCTCTGTATGCTGCCCACTGTCCAGGGCCTGGACCACCTGCTGGAAACGTCCACCTTCAGCATGGAACGTCAGTTCAATATCTTTATTTGAGTTTCTCTGATTTATTAAATATTGATACTCTGAGGCAAACAACAACACTGCTGAGTGCGATATCTCAGGTGCTCTAGGAAGGATACATCCACCTTTCCACTGTGCTTCCAGGTCAGGGATTTAGGGAGGATCGGGAGCTTTTCCCAGGAAGACACGAGGCAGGGGTACACCCCAGACAGGATGCCAGTACATCACGGGGTGCATGCACACACTCGCACATTAAGGGCAATTTAGATACACCCATTAGCCCAATGGCATGTCTCTAGATTACAGGGGGAGACCGGAGTCCCGGGTGAACAACAACAAGATATGGAGAGAACATGCAGACTCCCCACAGAGTGCAGACAAGATTCACACCCCCAACCCTGCAGCTGCGAAGCAACAGTGCTAATAAGCAATACAGCTGTTTCCATGGTAGGATAAACAACCAGATGTTTCACAATTATTAGGTGCGAATAAACCCTCTTATTTGTTTTTCTTTGTGGTGTCTAGCTAGCTAGCTACAGTATAACATAATCACTGCGCACTGGGAGAATAACATAAGGGCGTATTTTAGCATATGAAGAAGGGTAAGATAACGAGGCTAGATGGGGCGCTCGATAGCTCATTATCTAGCGGTAGGGTTTATATTTGACAGATATTACGTTTTCACCTTGAGCGTCTCTTCTGCGGTATGTATCAGTCAATCAGGTCTTCCTGACACAATCATTTATGAACACTTCGATCGGCTGGCCGGACCTGCGTTCTCATGCTCGATTGTTAATGATTAGGGTTACATTCGGTATCTATGTGAAGCGAAGTGATTAATGGTCATTGTTGACACACCATATGTGAGATAGCAGTGGGAAGCTAATTCGACGTCTGGGGAGCAGTGCTTGGGGGTGGTACCTTGCTCAGGGTACCTCAGTGGTACCTGGCCGGGGAATCGAAGCAGCCTTTCAGTCTTAAGTGTGCTTCCCTATCCATTAGGCCACCACTGCCACTATTTGAACCTTACCATGCCTGTGACCGCCAAACACCTCTTCTAAAGGCCCATGTGCTCAGCGAGTGAATGTACAATTTAACAGGCTAGGCAGTACACTCGCACAATATCTAATCTCACTTGCAGAAGTCATTTGTACATATTAAGTCTTACTTCACTTCAAATACGTAGATATGTGAATTTATTTATTTGCCAGTTTCTTTATTTATTTATTTACTTATTTATTATGTAGTTACTCATTTATCCTCCTGGGGGCAGTACTTTCTAATCTAATCAGAGAAATCTTTAATAGAATTTCAATTAATTCTGCTAATCAGCTTTAAGTGGGAACCAACATAGTTTCTGTGTCTTAGCCGCAGTAAAGAAATTCCTATTACCCTCATTTTCTGTCCCCTCATACACATTCATCTGAAATTAATGCCTAATTATTATAAATACAATGGCAGCCAGGGCTGAGACTCACTGCCTGCCTGCGTTACTGTCCTCTCCCTGTCCTCTCCTGCTGTGTGTGTGCGAGTGATGGTGCTTGCGAGAGCGCGATCATGTCACCAGCTCAAAGTTAAATGCCTTCATCTTAGACTTTTACGACAAAGGGGCATCCCATAATACCCAGTCATGTGTGTCATTGCCCCTCACTCTCATGTTGCTCTGTAAGAACGATTTTATCTTAATCACAGTTTTATTTTTTATTTGTTTGTTTATACCAGAAACAGGCAATGTCCTTTCTAGGAAACATCCAAGCGTTGTCCGTTTATTCGACAAGCGGTTACATAGTATGAATGGATGGATGGCTTCTTTCTGCATATTCATCTTTGTCACATTGTTTGCAGTGTATTGAGGTTCTGGGGGGCAGGCTGCCATGCCGACTGTCAGCCGGGGGGGATTGGGGGGGGGGGCACAGAGACGATCACAGGCCACCTCTCATTTCCCACAAGGCCGAGCGCAGCCTCCCGTCAGCTTCCTGCGTGTGCTATGCTAATGCTAATGCTAAGACTCTGCCCACCATTTCTTTTTACATTTTCAGGATTCCAAAATCGGAACAGACCATCACTGTAGTTTCATAAATCCTTCTGAAAAGCCGCCACCCATTCCTGTCCCCTTGGGCCCTGGACCCGACGAATGGAGAGTCGGGAATTCAAGGCTGAATTCAGAGCTATATACGAGGGGTTAAATGGGGAGATGTTCTGAAACTTCTTATAAATATGTAAGCATGTCTCAAACATTATAGTGAAAATTTACGCACATAACTGTTTACAGGAACTAATGAATAGGTTCATGATTCCATTCTGCCGTTCACAGAGATTTAGCATCTTTTGTCTGTATCATTAACCAAATCCAAGAAGTTTTAACTGAAAAGTACACAACAAAGCAGATTTTTTTTTATGCATGTGCTTTTGAGCTCATCCAGCAATTTAACTTGTGAGAAAATGCCAGGGATAGATCTCAACGGGAGGCAGCCAAGTGACAAAACATTTTATTCTGAATAACCACGTAAAGGTTGGGTATCAAAGCCCGATTGGACTTTGGTGTGCGCAGCTATGGACAGCAGAGTTAAAAAAAACGTGAAAATTATACATGTTTCAGCAGGAAATTATAATAGGGATCGTAGCATGTGCTTTTAACTTTCTTTTCAAAGGTATATGTTGGAGTATTTGGGCTTGAAGTCCCATTGTTAGCATTATCCCAATTTCTCCATGCATTTCTCATCAGCCTGTATATAAAGGCATTACTTATAAAGCAGAAGTTACATTTTGACCTAGGGACACGTATTTGTGAGTTTTCAACCGTATCCAAATAACAATTTGACATTAGTGTTATGACAGTCAGCCAAAGATTTTTTTTTAATTACCCCAGGATAATTGCCCAGCATTTAGCTTTTCTCACAAACTTCATAACAATAAATTATAATCTTGAGGCCTATTATAAAAAAAAAGCTGCAAAATCCTGGCCACAGGGAACATACACGTTTTCACAGTCACAGGTTTCACAGAATGGGTAATGTTGTCACGTTTTGGAAAATAATAATAAAGACCTCTACACTACTAGCACTTTTTATTTTCACAGTCAGTGTGAAGTGAGAAGATTATGGCCAGGAGAACAAGCCAGGAGAACAAGTGAAAATCAAAGAAAAATAAGATTTGTTGGATCCCTAAGCAACAGCAGGTATAGAAATCGGCATAAAAAATTTACAGAAGTTCTAATATCTGAGAGAGTGACCTGGATCTTTATTCCGTCAATATCAGAAATAAAACATATCTGCCATCCTTGGGATAAACCTGATCTGACCACACAGGAGTTTCAGAATGAAATGAATAACCATTGCGGAATGACAGTAATTAAGATAAGTGTGTTGTGATCACTAAGTGCGAGCAATAAGGGCGTATCCAAGGTGACCATCAATCAGCCGCCACTGTGCCCGCTATGGCGCGTCATGCTATACGCGGGAGCGTGTCGCGCTCCGCAATGCGCTGGAGCGGCAGCGGGTGTCAGACAGGTGTCAGATGCTGGAGGATCCGTCGGAGCCGGCAGGAAGTTAATTGAGAGCACCTGTAGTTAATTGGAGCCCTGGGAGCTAGGGAGAGAGGGAGGAGGAGAGGAACCCCCCCCATTAGGAGGCCTCGAGATCACAGAAACAGACGCTGCCGGCGGGAGGCGCATGCCAGACGCAATGTTTACCGCCGGCGGCTCCGGCGGCAGCTGCTCCCGCTGCCAGTTCATCGCCCGCTGCGTTCGTTTGCGCTCTCCAGCTGTGCCGACCGCGGCCCAGCCGAGCTGCTAGCCGGCGGACGTTAGCCGGATTAGCGCAGCGGGAACGGGTCGGAGGGGAAGAGCGTACATTCGAGGAACGGAAATCTATGCCCTGGAGCAAAGCGGATGGGCAAAGCATTTATCCTCAGATCAGTGTGATGGCCACCAGCTGTTCGTCCCCCCAAGTAGGGGGATGGTGCCCAGTGGGATAGGACACCGTGCCTGTTATCGGAAGGTTGCTGGCTCGAATCCCATAGCCAGCAGAGTGGTTTTTCTTTAGGGCCCTTGAGCATAGCCCTTACCCTCCAATCGCTCCAGTGATTGTCTGACCCTGCTCTTTCAGTCGCTTCTCACAATGGATCAAAGTGTCTGCTAAAAAAAAGTTGTGTGTTTGTGCTGACTTACTGATTCATTTAGTATCATTTCCAATAGTAAATACTAATGGCGTTATATTTCCCATCCATCTTCGGACCCTTTATCCAGTAAAGCAGGGGGGGGCAATCTTATCCGCAAAGGGCCGGTGCACATGCAGGTTTTCGCTGCAACTCCCCAATTACATCACTAATTAGAGGACTGATTGGCTGAAAAATTCTCACACCTGGGTCTGAACAGCTGACCTTAGGGTTATCCCGAAAACCTGCATATACACCGGCCCTATGCGGATAAGATTGCCCACCCCTGCAGTAAAGGTTTGTACTGTGGGGGCTGGAGTCTGTCCCAGGCGGAATGGGGCCCAGAAGGAAGTGCCAGCTGATCATAGGACCCGAACGTGGAGAGTCGCACGCTACTATTAATTCATGCTAATTAGTCTACCAGTATCTGTGGGCTCCAGGAGGCTAGTGGACCAAACATGCAAACCGTACCCAAACAGAGTGGAGGTAGGATTCGAACCTGGAGCTGTCAGGCTTCCATGCTGGCCCTGCCCTACAAGTGCAGATAGGAGATGGCAATTCACCTGACTGTACATGTCGGACTGTACGAGGGAACGGAAGTTACCTGGCAGGGTGCAGGAAACATTTATTGTGAGTTTTTAAAATGTGACAGTGTTTGTAACCTTTTTGCATTGATCTAATTATCTCCAGACCACGCTTGTCATATTCTGTAGGACCTGGACTGTGCAGCGTAATCTGCTTCTGGTTCAGTAAAAGTAAGAAAGTCTAAATGGGAGATTAACAGCAGTAGAGAGAAGCAGTAGGGAATCGCATGAGAGAAGGAGAGCAGATGCAGGAAAGCCTCCTAAGATCTGATGTTTATATCAGCGAATCTCTGTTTTGAAGCCTTCATATCAGATCTGTTTTAAGTGTGCTAGGAATCATGTGGGTTTATGATTCGGGCATGTTCAGGCACGTTAAAACCCATTTTATAAGCCTGACATTCTTTAAACCCACAGAGTTTTGCTACATAAGATTAGTCTCATTTAAGATTTATCGCGCGTGATCCCAGCTCATGTTCTGCCCATCACTAAGCCCAGACGTAGTAGGGCTGGTGTCACCCAAGACTACCCAAGAGCCACACAAAACTCTTAGATCATGAGGGAACACTGAGGCAGCTATATGGAGGGAGGAGAGGGTCAGGGCCCAGATGGGAGGGGTCCTACTTTCTATGTCATATTTTAGTTATTTAGCACAGTGTTTCCCAACCCAGTCCTTGGTGAAAACTGGACAGTCCACGTTTTTGCTTCCTCTGAGCACCCAGCACACCTGTACCAGGTATTCAGTGTTCCTGATTGGCTGGGAGTTGAGAGGGAGCAAAAACACGGGCTGTCCGGTGGACTGGGTTGGGAAACACCGATTTAGTAGACACTTTTATTCAAAGCACAGGGTCAGCCTGTCCTGGAGCCTTTGGGGGGTTAAGGGCTTGGCTCAGGAGCCCAACGGTGGAGTTACTGTGCCGTGGGATTTGAACCAACAACCTTCCGATCTAAAGAGAAAGCGGGAAGATCTCAGTGCTGGAGATATCCAGGAGTGCAGCAAGCATCTGCTGTAAGCTGAGGAGGATCGGCCTTGGTGCCAGATGAGGAACCATCAATTGTAAATCACACGTGTACTTCTCCCATGAGGATAGTCCATTTTTCTGCACATGGGCTTGTTTGAAGTCTCAAAAGAACATTTATAAAACTATTCGGATTTATTGATCTGTTGTGATGGATTGCTTTGTTATTGTAAGGTGCACTCTAAACTAGCCCCCTTCCTTAGTTACCGTCCGCCCATCACACCATGACTAGACCCACACAATCTGTTTCCACAATAATTAGTCAGTGTAGTCCAGCGGAATAACTTCTCTAATTAGATTCTGGCCTAATCATTTCCTGACATGAATAAAAGCCAGAGTTTCTTTTAAAGAAAATGTAACACCTTTTCAGTAGAAGTCAGACTGCAGTGGAATACCAGCTTGCTTGTGTTTATTTGAATGTAGTTTTGTCCCCATATGTCCTGCAATGTGATGAGGCAGCAGTAAGAATTATGGTTCTACAAAAACAGGTTGTGTGACTGGGGCATGTCAGGGATTTGGCCCCCAGGGGGACAAACCCTAGATTTTGTATTTGTATTTGTTACAGAATGGTTTATTATTTTTTTTTCATGAAGCTGATCTAAAAAAATTTAAAATAGGAGTGAAGCCCCCCTAAACAGGGTCTATAAATCCCCATGTTGTGTGATGAAATTTCAGATCATAACTGACTTCTGGGATATGTTCAACTCATTACCTGCAAATGCAATCAATGTGCATCGTAAATGCTATAAATATGGCTGACGCGGCAGTCCAGAGCTTATGAAATAAAGTAATTTGCCGCATTAAATAGTCCTCAAGCAATCACTTGAATAATTTAAAGCTTCCATTTTAAATTGTAAGAAATACATAATTTGTTGAATTCATTGAGCTTAATGTTCAATGTATATCTAATTTATACTCGCCTACAGAAGTTACTCTAAACTGCTAAAACTCAGTTCAGTGTCTGTCCTCCTTTAACGCTGGAAATAAGAGTCTAAACACCCTATGAACCTGGAACAGATCTGTAACAGGTCCTACAAGGCCAAATGGACCATGGGAATTGGGGTCATTTTCCTGGGAATTGTGACGTATTGTGAGTCCACCACGGAAAGCCTGAGATGTGGACCTAGGTAACATGCTTCCCAAACAGTCTTACACACTGCATTGCTGGTGTCATTTATGCAATTAGAAGCCAATTCCTTACCATCAATCACCATTTAAATATACGTCTTCTCCCACTTCCTATTTTCATAAAGTGCCTGTAGTCAGATTATTCTATCTATCCTTCAGAATAATGAAATTATAACAGAAGAATTCAGAATTAGACTGAGTATACATGAATACAATGTCAGCATCTGGGGAAAAATGTATATTACATTCTCCTTGCAGGCAAGAAGAATAATACATTAAAAAACCAAAGATATTTTCTGCACAGCTGCAGGGATTGTGTTTATATTACTTTCCGTCCACAGCATCTGGCCGAACACACCTGTTGATTTTTAATCCCAGGAGCAGACAATAGGCCTCGATGCGGCTTGATCACTCTCCCTCTATCTATCTATCTGTCTGTCTATCTATCTAACAAGACTTCACATATTTCTCTTAGGGATTGAGGTGGTTATTTCATGTAACACGTTTCTCCTTATGAATATCGCCAACATGATGCATTATTAACATGTCAGCAAAACACTACAAAGTATACATCACACTGAATCAAGAATACACGCTATACTATAACCTCACTGCAGATGATCGTATGACTTTTGTATGATGTATCTGTGTGAGTTTGAATGCAGTGATGTACTTCAGGATACAGATGTTTCATTATATACGTGTGAGTCTTTATGGGGATTATTTTGGATCCTCCCCATTTCAAGAGGTACAAACTTCCATTCTGGGACTTTGTGTCAAATTTCCTGCTTCTTTGAGTAATTACAGCTAAGGCCGACATGCACAGTGTGCAGAAATTTAAATGATGTAATGGCATGTTAGTTTTGTATAGGTTATGAGTAAGGTTAGGCTGTTTTAACGGATTGATTATAAAGGTTAGGCTCTTTGAAGGAGTGAAGGAAGGAAGGAAGAAAGAAAAAGAAAGAAAGTTAATTGGTTGATTCATTCTGATAAGCTGATCGATTGCTTTGTTCCCCCTTTAATGCAAGATGAAGTGTTTATCTAATGAGTACTGTACTGATGGCAGAGCAAAATGGGCAGTGTATGCTTCACACAAGCAGGACTCTGCCCGCCATGCAGTTAATGTGCGTGATCATTAACATTTTTATTGTATTTATTTGTGTATTGAATTAAATATCATACTTCCCAGGCTTTGCCTGCTTGTCAGATTTTTATAATAAATTGCTACAGGAGCAATGAGCGTCATTGTGGCACCGTTAGTCATCTGTGAATACAGCCTGATGATGTTAGAAGCTGAAATATGGAGTCACTGCACTGGGGAAAAGCACATGATAAATATGGGATAATCATGCACTTATAGGCAGTATTATTTATGTGTTGTCATATTTCTGTTTGCATTTTTTTTTTTTGCTTTTCTATTTTCGTTGCTGCTCTATCTCCATGACTGGTTAGGCTAATGAGTCCACACTCCGGCAAGGCAAACCCTCAGGATGCCTTGTGTGTGTGCCCGTGTGTGTGTGTGTGCACGTGTGTGTGTGTGTGTGCACGTGCCATGCATATGTGTGTGTGTGTGCCCGTGTGTGTGTGTGTGCGCACGTGCCATGCATATGTGTGTGTGTGTGTGTGTGTGTGTGTGTGCGCGTGCCATGCATATGTGTGTGTGTGTGCCCATGGGTGTGTGTGTGCGCACGTGCCATGCATATGTGTGTGTGTGTGTGTGTGTGT